>BOPN01003000.1:139688-142188 GCA_017312705.2 Penaeus japonicus | reverse complement strand
TATCGGGGTACATTTTCATATACCTTCTAACCTATTAGTTTACTTATTTTTCTAGAATTTAGTTAAATCTTTAGTACAGGAGCCGCTTTTTAGGGGAAAACTTTATCGCAAAACCCATTCTATAAATCTGTAGATAACTGTTTTACTGTACTCTTGTATTTTGTACTCTTGACCGTATAAATATTTCAGTTTGGGAATTTCCGAGAAATGTGAGGGTGCATAACATGCAAGGAAAGAACGTGTACCGGAAGCTGGTGCTCAACATAAGTTTCAATATACCTCCATTAGTTTCTTTCTTTTGTACAATATTTCAGAGTGTGCGTACGTTTACTTGCTTTCTGGAAATATTCTTCGCAGACTCTCATGTTTGTTTCGTGAATGTTGCTGGTATTTGTAGAAGCATTTACTTCACTAATTTGCGAAATAGCTCCTCTACCATTATATTTCTTTTTATAAAGTTTATCGTTAGATACTATTATAGTTATATTTATAGTTAGATACTATTTGATAATAATTTTTTTTTCTTATCACACTGCTGTATATTTCGTTTTTTCATTTCCATGTAATAATTTCTGATAACGAATTGTGTCATTATTTAGTAAAATGGGAGAAAAAAAAATATGATTGCTATCTGAAAAAAAAGAAAACAAATTTGTAGATAGAATTATCATCTCATTTAGAGAACTAATGAACACATTTTTTTACACTATTTTCCCATGAATGCAGCAGGCAGAATTAGGACAGCATCAAGGTTATCTTCTAGGTAACAATTTATGAGGTGAGACGGAGGAAAATTTCCTTCGTCATATTAATGAGACTGGTGTTCCTCATTTTTACGACCATAATAAATTATGGCCTGCATTCTGAATGCCAGCGGAATATATACAATTGCATATAACATATCAAAAGCATCATAGATCTCGGTCTTGCCCCTGTGCTTATGTGGCCTTGTTGGTTGAAGAACAACTACCTACCTGAATGGTGGGTGGGATTAACAAACTAGACTGTACTTCCACGAAATACTTTTTTATTTAACACTTAACACTTCTCATATGATTTATATATAGATGTTCATATATTCCAGTTAAGAAAATAAAGAAAAATGAATGCGTGTTTGGTTCAGTGTCATATATGAGGTCCGTTACAAAATAGCCCATCTCTCCAGGTAGGATTTGCTGTTTCTAACTTAAGGAGGTAGTATTTCATTACATTTGAGTAGGATAATACTTAATCAAAATTAGGAAGATTGTGAAGAGGAGTGCATGAAAATGAAATTATTTATAGAATTTGTCAAAGTTATTCAAATCATAAAATAAAAGTATTACCTGAGATAGCGTTTTTTTTTCTAGCTTTCAAGCACACGAACCACCTTCCGGGTTATGGGTTTACGCACCGTTGCTTTTCTCTACCCTTCACTAGTTACATAATGATAGTTTCACTAGATTTAATAGACGAAAAAAAAACTTATAGTTTATATACTAAATTAACTAAATATTGATTTTACTTGATTAAATCTTTTATCATGTTACCAGAATTTATGTTTATTATATTTCATCCTTTTAATCTGATCATGTTAATTTTGTCACATATCTATTTATAATCGTTTGTTCAATATCTAGTACGTCACGTACCGAAAAGAAAAGAAAAACATCAATTACTTGCAGGTTTTGAGTCCGCAGAGTATGGGGCTAAGAAGGATTACTATCAGAATCAAGCGTTAGTGCATTTTTTTCTGAACTAATGTCAAATCTTTCTTTTTCTTCTTCTTCTTCTTCAACACCCTCAGCGATCATCGCTAAAAATCTTAAAGAATACTCGCGTTTCCGTTGATCTTGCAAGTATCTATTTAGCGGGAGGTGGGATTACACAAAAAAGGAATATATGGAACGTTAATTTTGCGACATAACGTTATTGTTCTTTTCACAAGTACCACACCTGTCAGGATAGTACGGTCGTATAGCGTCACATCACATCCCCGCGGTCGTTACATCACATCCCCGCCCTAGCGCGTGGGTCTCCGCTGTCTATTTGTTTCCTGGTGAGGCAGGGCACCACGGTGGACCAATCGCAGACCTACTCTCTCGAGTAAATACTCATTGCCACAGTATCACGAGTCAGCACTAGCTGGCACACGCAGGGCTCGCTATAGAGGCCATAGGTCGGGCGAAGCATCTGCTCTACACATCTTACTTATCCTTATCCTTCACAAACATATTTGCAACATGAGCATAAATGTTCTATTATTAAAGATAACTCACCCAAACACACACACACGCACACGCACACGCACACGCACACGCACACGCACACGCACACGCACACGCACACGCACACGCACACGCACACGCACACACACAACACACATAAACACACACACACACACACACACACACACACACACACACACACACATGGTAGTATCGTGTGATCCTCCATTTAATATATCACGTGAATATCCATTTCGCGTGAGCTATTATCATTGCTTTCCCTCAACTCCTCG
>BOPN01003000.1:129688-132188 GCA_017312705.2 Penaeus japonicus | reverse complement strand
ATTCAGATGAAGAAATATTTTATATGCATTCACACACACTATACATATATAGGCTTATGTATATGTGCCTTTCTCCCTCCCTCTCACACACAAAAACATATGTATCTATATGTAAAGGCGTTCATTTGCATTTCCTTCCCATCTCATGCCAATGTAAGGTAAAATAGTGAATGCTTTTCGGATAGATACTCCAAAGCTTTCTCTTCTCTATATATACGCTTAACAAAGAAGACAAAGGGTGCGTGAAAACAACGTCCCATCTGTTCAAGAAGAACTCCGTTGTCTGCTAATCTCTTCTTATTTCACGAGTCAATACCTTACACAGAAGAGAGTGAGATAATTAACGGTGTCAGAAGAGGAAAACACATTGGGGTAAAATCGGAAGAGGTGGTTATCACGTGGGATACATGTGCTTAGGGATAGCGTATTGCATTAATGATAATGAAATTTAATTTGCAAAACAAGAAGAAAAAAATAATAAATAGGTAAACAAACAGATAAAAAACACTACAGTAATGTTTATAGTATATTCAAACGTATTACTACGTACAAAGGATGTACATTTATTTATATCTGCATGGATGCACCTTACCGTATGTGTACTTGTACACAAGCAGTGTGTGTGTGTGTGTGTGTGTGTGTGTGTGTGTGTGTGTGTGTGTGTGTGTGTGTGTGTGTGCGCGCGCGCGTGTGTCTATGTATGTGTGTGTTTTTTCAAACATACCCATATAAAAATGAATAAAATTATATGTGCTTCACTAAAATCACAAAAATAAAGCGAAATCATACATCAGATGAGTTTATCTCCAAATGAAAAATTTAAGCTCAAAACCAGTCCGGCACCGCGTTGTTTACTCACCGCGAAATAATGACACAACACCGTGCATGATTTTGCATAAGTCACTTCATCCGTATGCAAAACAAGCAGGGGAAGTGTAGATTCTGAATTACAATTGATGGCCACGCAGACCACAGCGGTGATACTGGCCACGGGCAGAGCTTTGCACAACGTTTTAATGTCGATAATATCATAAAATACAATTACGTACATATCTATAAATTCTTGTATAATTTAAACGCACACACACACTCATACACACATACAGACATACAAACAAACACACACACACACACACACACACACACACACATATATATATGTATATATATATATATATATATATACATATATATATCTATATCTATCTATCTATCTATCTATTTATCTATAAATATATGTATATATATACATATATGTATATATATATATATATATATATATATATATATATATATTTTTTTTTTTTTTATTTTTTTTTTTTTTCATGTACAGTCAGGCACACATGAACTTGTGTAACGACCTTTAAACGCTCGCATTCAACGTGTCCAAATTTCAACATGTAGTCCTTGACATGTTGATGTGCCTGCTTGACCAACTGTTAATAATTTGAGTACATTTGTAGCTATCGGTGGGAGAAGTAGGATATTGTACACATCGGAAAGTATTATGACTACCATTATTGTTAGCAGAGTGAGTCAGATTTGACCACGGCAGCTTATGTCTTATTTGGTTCACATTGTCTACAAATATAATGTAATTATCATAAGCACCTACTGTAAAGTCTCAGGCAAAATGAATGCTTGTTTGGTTTATATGTTACTTGTGGAGTGTTTTATAGCGTATATGTGAATTTTTTTTATATCATATATTTGAAGTGCTTATATATCACCTATGTGCGTACTATACATTTTCGTTTCTATCATTTATTCTTCATTTATCTATTTGATTTTAGACTGATATTATAATGAGACACAAACGTGCTACTACTAGCTCGCGACCCATAATTAGTTTATAACCCTTACTTAAAAGAACCCTGTCATAAACATAGCCCTCAGGCGGAGTATGAATTGGTACCACAATATTGCTTTAGAATTGCTGACTGGAAAATTTGTTGTTAATGGAATTTGTACAAAAGGTATTATAGTCCTGATGGTAAAGCGACTTCATTAACTGATTTCAGAGAGAGTCTAGTACTGTCAGTAATTACGGATATAGGTAAGAACACGGAAAGTTAGGCAATAGGAATTCATACACTCAAAGAAAATGAACTGAACATTCAAAGCATAAAGTAATTATATATTGGGACTTCTGTGAACACTTCCCTTACCTCAGTTATTCAAATATAAAACATTTACTCTGGTTCTACTGACCTAAATATAACCTAAGAAATGATGGCGAACAATTGATATTATGTTTATCAACGAAATTCCTGATTCTATTTGTAATTCAACCCAATAAGTAATATTTTTATTTCTGGTCACATATTTGTCCTTCAAACGAATAAATATAAAATGTTTTTCCTCTCTCTATCTTTTCAATATCATTCTTCCACAAAGGAGACTTTATTGACGCAGTAAAGCCTTATAATATCAAGAATATAAACCACGTATGGTACATGTCGTAATTTGAGACACTTATGCTGTTCAAAGGTAATTAACG
>BOPN01003000.1:117188-119688 GCA_017312705.2 Penaeus japonicus | reverse complement strand
TTGTTGCTACTGATGCTATTACTACTACTAATATTACTAATACTACTACTATTATTACATCTACTATTACTATACTACTACTTTTACTAGTACTTATATTCTTATACACCCTCCTCCCCATTCTACTTCTGCTACTACTAGCTTCTACTACTACTACTGCTTCTATTACTATTACTACTATTATTGCTGCTACTACAACAACTATAAAAACCTACTGTTACTACTAAAGTAATATTACCACTAATGATAACAATCATTTTATTAGTATGTATGGAGCCGTGGCAGATCCGCAGATGGAATTTAACATAATTAGCATATAATTCTGAAAAGATATGAATATTGGGGATTTTCATTAGCGTTGGTGTTCGTGCAGTAATTGCAGTAATCTAATAGATATTTCCTTTGAAATATTACTATATTCAGATTTTGTTTTCATAAAGTAAAACTGTGTTCCATAGTTTTAGTTCCTAATCAAAAAGACGAAGAAGATTCAAGAAGAAAAACAAGAAAAGGGAAAAATGAGGAAGAAGATAAAGAAACGTATTAGAGCATTTGAGAAAATCTAAAGAAGTAGTGATTTCATCCCCGTAAGGATTTCCAGCCACAGAAAGGTCAAAGAGAAAAGGGTCCATTAGCTCTTCCATACAAAGCGACCACAAAGGAATATATAAGGCGTCTGTACTACAATGTGACGAAATGAGAGGAAAGTGTGTGTGTTTGTATTGGGGGGGGGGGGGATTTTAACGTTTGTCCAATGATTCATTCATTTTGGTTAAGAAGGATGTATAAGTATATATATGTGTGTGTGTATACATACATATGTGTATGTGTCAATGTCTATTAATATATATGAATAAGCAAATATATATATATATATATATATATATATATATATATATATATATATATATATATATGTATGTATGTTTATATACACACACAAACAAACACATACACACATACATACTTTTATTCATTAAATGGGATATTGTAGGACTTTCCAAATTTAGAAGACTAGGCAAAGAACAGAAATTACTAAATGATGGACACTTACTATATTGGAGAGGTAAACCCCTAGATAGCAAACAAGAATTAGGAGTAGGTTTCTTAGTTCACAAGCTCCTTGAAAAGAATATTAGGGAATTCTACAGTGTGAACGAAAGAGTAGCTTCTGTAATACTGAAACTAAACGACAGATATAACCTTTAAATTATCCAAGTATATTCTCCTAATGGCAGTCATAGTCAGGAGGAGATAGAGATCTTCTATGAAGATGTGCAAGCAGCTACCGATAGAGCAAAACCCCATTTTACTGTGATTATGAGGGATTTTAATGCCAAGATAGGAATAAAGAAAAAGTGAAACCTCGGCTGGGAAACATGGAATAGGCACCAAAAATGAAAGAGGGCAAATGCTAATAGAATTTGCTGAATCTTGATCCCTTAAGATTATGAATACATTCTTCAAAAAGAGACCCGGGAGGAAATGGACATGAAAATCACTATCCAGCATTAAAAACGAAATTGTCTTCATAAATACCAATAGGCGCAACATTGTACAAGACGTAAGCATTTTCAATAAAATAAATGTCGGTAGCGTCAATAGACTGGCCAGAAGTCGATTTAGATTACAGATGAAAAGGGAACGAAATAAGCTCATACAGAAGCCTCTCGTTAATCTAATTAACATTAAGAATAGGGCGACGGAATTCAGTATTAACATCTGAAAAAGATACACAGTTCTCGAAGAAAATCTTGACATAGACCAAATGAACAATCAATTCAGGGAGATGAATAAAGGAAGCTGCACAAGAAGAAAGAAGACGTGCACATATTTAACATACAAAAAATAAATTGAGCTCTGCTTTCAGGCACCAGCATTAAGGCAACAAAGAGGAGGCTCGGAATAGGGAAAAACCATATGTATGTAGTAAGAAAATCCGATGGAGAGATGACACAAAATAAAAATGAAATTATCAAAGTAATTGAAGACTTCTATTGCGACTTATACCACTCAAACGATCAACCTCGTACGGAGACAAACACAACAATTGGAGACATCCTAAACATTACGGTAGAGGAAGTAAAAAGGGCATTAAAAGGCATGAAAAGAGGAAAAATACCAGGAGAAGATGTCATTAGTGTAGATTTTATTCAAGATGCAGGAGAGATTGCGGCAGTAAAACTGGCCAATCTATTTAACAGATGTCTAAGCGTCGGTAAAACTCTGAAATCCTGGAAAAACGCAATAATAATTTTAATACACAAAAAGGGGACCACAAAAGACTTCAAGAATTACTGACCCATAATCCTCCTTTCAGTAATCTATAAACTGTTCATGAATATCATCACAGCCCGTATCACCGATACATTAGATTCAAAACAATCCAGGGAAAAGGCAGGATTCCACAGCGGATTCTCAACTATAAACCATATCCACACACTAACCCAAATAAGAGAGAAAACAAACGAATACAGGAAGCCCCTATGCATGGCATTCG
>BOPN01003000.1:104688-107188 GCA_017312705.2 Penaeus japonicus | reverse complement strand
TATTCATTCGCATATCATGTAAGTCATTTTTTTCTGATGTCGCCGAATCTTTATCTGATTAAGTCCTCTTCCTCCTTATTTTCTTAGGCTGTTGGGTGTATTGGTTTGTGATTGTCATTTTTGTCCGTATATTTTATTTAATTGTTGAAGCTGTGCAGATTATGTTATTACTGGTCATGCAATGGTGTTATTTGTAGATATATCATTATTACCACTGACTTTTTATTTTTAAATTCTTCGTTATCGTTGGTATTTTTGTATTCAGACCGAATTTCATCGGAAAATGTCTCAACCGTATTTAATACGTTTTCTGACTCCATATCCAATTAAGCATACGTTTTAAGGTCATCCATATAAAGCAGATGACTGACTTCTACACTGGCTATTCATTATTGGTAAAGATGATTGTGATTGGAATCAATACTCCTCCGAATAGGACTAGATATCTCATCAACCATGACCGTGGGCGGAGAGAGAATGACATTTACAATAAGGCCGTTTCTTGCTACAGGAGGATGTTTTCTCTTTTACAATTCTATGATCATTTCATCAATGGGAAATTTGTCTTTGGTTCCTCTTGATTTTCTTTTACAACCTCTCCACGTGACATGGTTTCATTGCATCCGATATGCTTGATGCCAGAAGTTTCCAAGTTAATGATAGGCATGTTAGTGGCCTGTAGTTAGTGACTGCCTTGGGACTAACCTTCTCACCTTTCATTATCAAGCTTTGTTCTTCATTTTCCACTCTGGAATGTCAATGTCACCAATTGCAACTGTGAGGCTCATTGTTTTGAATTATTAGTTATGTAATGATTAACGTTATTGTAGGTTATTCAGTTTGCAATTTGCACTCGCATTTTGTTGCTTCATTTTATCTGAGGGTCTGGTTGATCATTTGCCTCAGCGATATCACTGTAAAATGTTTTCTCCTTCAATAGTTGTTCTGACGTTACGTTTCACAAATGCTACTATAAGGCTCAATCATATCTGCTATAGTAACTGTTGCATGTATCGCATCCTCTCAGTAAATATACATAATCTCTATTGACTTATATTTTTACTAGTCATATATTCCAAGAATTTCTTCCTCTGTTATGACATTTAGCTGACCTCCATGTTGGTTCCTCCATGTTGGTTACACCATGTTAGTTCCGTGTGATTGATAACTTTTATATCATTTTATCCACTAACACAAGATTTTAGTTTCCATGATGCTATCAGTATGTATTTCAATAATTCACTTGCTTCCATGACAAAGTCTCTCCTTTTTCTCAGATCTGAGAGAAGGGATTGGGGCCCATTCTTTAATTCGTGCCATTGTACACTTTTTATACAGTTAGCCCACTATGATCGTACTTAATAAGTGTTGATTATAGATTCATTTGGTTTCTCATGAGTGTCCATGAAGTGGATCCTTTTTCAAGCCTTAACATTTGATCATCCTTATTATCACTATTCTTATCATATATTTTGTTTTATATCGTTGTTATCATCTTCATTATAATTATCATCATCATTATCATTATCATTATCATTATCATTATCATTATCATTATCATTATCATTATCATCATCATCATCATCATCATCATCATCATTACTTTTATTATTTCATCATTACTAGTAGTATTTTAACATCATTATCATATTGATTATCGTTATTTTGCTACTATTATTGTTGTGATTAGTGTCATCTTTATTATCATTACTGTTACCATCATCATTATTATGCTACATTTGTTGTCCTTGTTATCATTATTATCATTATGATAATAATAAAGATAAAAATGATAATGACAAGAATAACTTTTATCATTATGATTATATTATCATTATTATTTTAATTAGTACTACTACTTCTATTGTGATTAACGTAATTATTATTAATTTTATTATCATTATCATTATTATTATCATTATTTTCTTATTACTATTATCATTGGTACTGTTATTATCACTATTATTATTATCATTGGCAATAGTAGTATCATGATTTTTATAACAAAAAATATATACATATTATCAATTTTATTGTTACTTTGATATTGTTATTATTAGTATTATCATTTTTATTATGACCATTGGTATCATTATCATCATTATTATCATCATCACTTTATTATCATTATTTTCATCATCATTACGATAATGATGACAATGCTAATGATAATAATAACTATATCTTCTTGATTATCCCCATTATCATTCATTCGAACGTTATAATCACTTCTCAAAGCAGCTATTATCTCTCTCCACTAAACCCTAGTCAATAACATGTATGTAACTCAATTTGAAATAAAGGAAAATTCTAAGAAGATTCGTTGAGTCCCTAGCGAGGAGCTGAGACAAAAGGCCACGCCACTGGAAAGGAATGGAATCAGGTCTGCTTTGTGGGCAATCAGAGTCGCATTGTGAAGGAAATCTCCTGATTTGCTAGAGGTCAAAGATCTTCTGTGAATCAGTATGCCGGTCAGTGCCGCCACTGAAATGATAAAGAT
>BOPN01003000.1:57188-62188 GCA_017312705.2 Penaeus japonicus | reverse complement strand
TTTATTTTTTATCAAGCATCTCACAATCTCACCGCCAACTTCATGTAGCCTACATTACGGCGTTTAATGTGTTCAGTGTTTGCCGACTTGAAACCCCGACGGCGCTCAAATGTTTACCTCCTCCGGCCACAAAGACCCTTAGAATCAGGACGTAGGATCTTTAGCAAACATGTGTTGAGAGGCGGCGCTTGTGTGTGTGTGTGATGCTGCGCTAGCCAATTGTAGGCGCTTGCCGCTGAGCATCGCGAGATGAAGGTGCTAATGATTCCCGGCGTGAAAGTACTCCTGCGGCCGGGAAGGCTTTCATCTGCTGGAACAACTTCCGCCGAATATTGTACGGGGATTTCCCAAGCGTCGGCTGGCCTGGGATGAAATGGAGGCGATTTGGCGTGTAAGAACATGGGCGAGCAAGGCACAAAGGATCCTATTTGGGTAATGTTGGTATGGTTAATTCGCCGGTGGATATTTTGAATGAATTTATTCATAGGCACGTCCGTCTGTACAAATCAAACCCATACACCCCCCCCCCTCCCTCCCCAACACTCAACTTCACCCCTCTCCCCTAACATCCAACTTCACCCCCCACCCCCACCCACCCCACCCACACACACACACGGCACTGTATTGTATATATATCACGGCCGGACAGATGACCGAAGGGCACTTGACAAAATGAACTTTCCAGCGAACGGATATTTGACCGACTGGTTATTTGGTCGAGTGAACGTATGTTTTTTTTAAGGTTTGCCATGTTTTGTTATTCTGCGTAAGTGCATTATAAAACAAAATATTCAGTTGATGAAAAAAGAAAAGGATCTTGCGTCATAGAATATTCTTGCGGTGAGAATTCCATTTCGACTATTTGCCCATTTTACAGTATGTTAATTGGATGTATGTGGGCCTGTGCAAACATCATGCAGGTAAAAATTAATACGTATAAAGATATCCTAACATACAACCTAAATGAAACGTAGAATACATTAAACAATATATCACCATCCCCTTCAGAATGCATAATTTCTCTTCCTCTCAACTCCCTCGAAAGGCCAGAGATTCCACATTAGCAAATTAAGTAAAGATACTCCAATCTTTATCTTCTACCCGCAGCTTAATTAGCTCAGAAGACTTTATCTTCTACGCAACATAGAATTCTTAGAACCTCTCTGCTTCCCGCATTGTCTCCCTTCCACTCAGACGGTCACCCTCTCAAGGACTGAGCTGCTTCGCTGAAATAAACTTGATCCAGGGAGGAGCGTATGCTGTGCTAGGGTGCAGTACGTGTTTGTTGATATATATATATATATATATATATATATTGATAGATATATATATATATATATATATATATATATATATATATATATATATACATATATATATGTATATATATATATGTATATATGTATATATGTATATATATATATATATATATATATATATATATATATATATATATATATATATATATATATATATATATATATATATATATATATATATATATGTATATATGTATATATATATGTATATATATATATATATATATATATATATATATATATATATATATATATATATATATATATATATATGTGTGTGTGTGTGTGTGTGTGTGTGTGTGTGTGTGTGTGTGTGTGTGTGTGTGTGTGTGTGTGTGTGTGTGAGTGAGTGTGTGGGTGTGTGTGTGTGTGTGTGTGTGTTCATACATACATACATACATGTATATATATATATATATATATATATATATATATATATATATATATATATATATATATATATATATATATATATATAGCTAAAATCAATATAATCCGTAATTCGTTTTCTCGGTATCAATAGTAAATTAATAGAATACATCCAGGATATTATTCAAGTTAGGCCGCTTTACATTGTTAGCAGTGTTGTCAGCAAAGAGTATTATTATGATATAGGAAGAGGAACGGTCTATGTCGTTAATGTACAACATAAAGGTTCTGAGAATTTCTGAACATTGGCTTGTTAATATTAAGCCAACCTTTTTGTTTATACTATGCTTTGCTGGGTTTTAGAAACCCTATATTGTTTACCAAGATGTTTATTAGTATTGTTATCATTATCATTATTATTATTACCATTATTACTTTCATGTTAAGGTAAAAGCTTTGATAAACACCATGCAAACTCATAGATCGAAACAGACCAAATCCAAAGGAAAAATGATCAGATGGAGTTATAAAGGTAATTCCACCATTACGTGATTTTCTAATTCATTACTTGAAATGCAGGCAAACATAACGCTCAAGTATGAGTCTCAGGTGGATTTGATGGCGGTTAGATATATAGGAAATCACTCGCTGGTTACCAGGTATGGTATTAACCTTATGTGTTTTGAGGTGGGTGACTCAAATATTTCATTCTTGTCATATTTCACTCTTGCTCATATTCTACTCTTGCGCGCGCGTGCGAATGTGTATGTGTGTGTGTATATATACATATATAGGAGTATAGGAGTATAGGAACGAGAGACAGAGTAGAGACAGAATAGAAGGCAGGCGAACCTGTGTTGCGTGTGTACCAACCATCAATATATTTCTAGTATTACACGCCTCGTAGACCTCGCCTCCTTGTACCTAGAGAGAACCTCGGTTTTTGTAAACACGACTTTTTCCCTTTTCCTCTTGGTTGGTGGTCGTTTTCTTGTTTTTTAAATATAGAAGAGGAAGAGCGAGAAATAGAGGGAGATGAATAGGCCGAGAAAAAGAAAACGGGAGAACCAGTGAGAACAGAATGGGTGGGAGAGGGAAAAGAAGAGAAGGGTCGGGAGAGGGGCAAAGACAATATACCACCATGTTGTAAATCCAAGGAGGTGTCACGTCACTCGTTGATAACACACCCTCTTTTCCCCCCGCGTTTGACACAGAGATCATGATCCTCTACCGCTGCCACACACGACACAGCTTCTCAAACGCCGGGTTGCATATATATGTATATATATACATACATACATATATATATATATATATATATATATATATATATATATATATATATATATATATATATACATATTCTCCCTGTTATCAAAATACATTTGAACTTCGCAAATGGAAAGAAATCACATTAGGAGTAACGATGTTCACGGCCGTGTTTCCAAACGGCGAACCATTTATGATTTAAGGAAGACAAAAGATTAACCGAATATTAATAAGGCGTAATCGGTTCAGTTCACAAGGTAATGGGGTCATGTGAATACCAATATCGAAATGGAGAGTTGAACTAATTGCCAACATATGAATGAAGAAATTATTTGCGTTTTAGATGCGCATCGCTTAATGTCTTCATCAGGATGAAAATGATGATAGGAGGAAATTGCCTCTTGCATTTTCATTATCTCTATGTGCATCTATTTATATGTTGATATTTGTTCGGCTATAATCCTTATAGAGACAGCAGTATCTGTATTTACGTCTGTCTGTCCATCTATGTCTGGCTTTCCCTTTTTATATAACTAAATATTTGTATCCGTCCATATCTTTATCTATTCATCAGACTGTTTATTTACTTATACTTGTATCGACATCCTTGCTTATTTGTTTGTGAAAGTACACTTGATCATCATTGTATAACAGTCTCTGCTGTGTGTTATGGTGGAGGAGATAGTGTCCTATGCTGACTGTGAGCGGATACCCTGCTATTACCACTTGATAACTTCCCTGGCCAGTTATTCCAAACATTCAGCCTAATGATTCTACCTATGCCACTTTATCGCGTATTCCCCATCGCTTCTCTCTCTCTCTCTCTCTCTCTCTATCTTACTTTCTATCTATATCTGTTTATCTATTTCTCACTCTCTCTCTCTTCTCTCTTTCTCTCTCTCTCTCTATCTATCTTTCTATCTGTTCATTTATATATGTCTATCTATTTCTAATTATCCCCCTCACCTCTCTCTCTCTCTCTCTCTCTCTCTCTCTCTCTCTCTCTCTCTCTCTCTCTCTCTCTCTCTCTCTCTCTCTCTCTCTCTCTCTCCCCTCCCTCTCTCTCTCTCTCTCTCTCTCTCTCTCTCTCTCTCTCTCTCTCTCTCTCTCTCTCTCTCTCTCCCTCTCTCTCTCTCTCTCTCTCTCTCACACACACACACACACACACACAATCACTGCCCCCCCACCCTCTCTCCCTTCCTTTATTTTCTTATTTCCCAATTCCTACTCACCCAACTTTATTTCTGTTTCCATTTCAACATACGATCGACCAAATCTCAGCCTGCCGAGCTTCGTCACAAGAACGACTAGTGACTGCATCTGCTTGCATATGAAGTAGTATAATGTCGCAGATAAACTGTGCTGCGAGCAAGGTCTGCCGAGCTCAGAAAGTTCACGTAAGGGAATAGCTCTGCTTCTCGCTGACACTTCAATTAAAACGAATGCAAGCTAGCACTCGCTTACATAAAAATGATGTGGGGGGGAAGACAGAGGTGGGGTAGGGAAGGAGGGGGTGAGAGAGGGAGATAGAAAGACGAATAGAGAGAAAGGGGAGATAAAAAAAATGAGGAAAGAGCTTTATAAAAAGATGGTAAAGAAGTTAAAGAAAAACCTGTTTCTATTCGCATTCTGAGCGTTGTACGAGGTATTTTTGACTGAAAAAGGACAAGGTATCACTATCTCCCTCCATATATTTTTCTGACCCTCTTTCTACGTCTTTTTGTGTCTGCCTGTCTATATGCCTGTGTATGTAGTTACTTATGTCTCTGGTATCTCTCTCTCTTTCTCTCTATCTACCTATTTCTTTATCTATCTATCTATCTCTTACCATCTCTCTCTCTCTCTTTCTATTTATCTATCTCACTATCTATTATGTATCTATCTCTCTCTCTCTCTCTCTCTTGTTATTATTTCTTTAATCATTATTGTTTTGATTGTTATCATTATTATCATCGTTATTGCTTCTGTTGTTGTTGTTTCTTTGTTGCTGTTTCTGTTGTCGTTGCTATCATCATCTTTACAATTATCATTATCATCATTGAT
>BOPN01003000.1:15000-17082 GCA_017312705.2 Penaeus japonicus | reverse complement strand
TATATATATATATATGCAAGTACACACACGCTATTATTACTATTATCACTACCTTTATCAATATTGCTAATATGATTACAATACTTATGAACATTATCATCTTTTTATTCTCAAAATTATTACATTTATTATCATAATTTTTACATCATTATTAGTATATCATAGTTGACACTGTATCACCATTATTACTCTTATCATTACTATTATACCATCTCTTACTATCTCTCTCTCTCTCTCTGTCTCTCTCTTTCTTTCAGAATTCCACCATCATCCGAACATATATACCTTGCTCCCTGTTGCTAACAAAGGTATCACAAGCTTTGTCAACCTGTCAATACCACTATTTCCCAATTGGAATTTGAAGACAATTACTTATTATGGGGGGCGTGAGAACAGGATAAAGGTCTAGGAAGACCAACTATTAGGAGATCCGTGTTAGTAAAGAGTCTAGGAACCTTTTCTCTATATCATTCCTAAATGATTATGTCTAAAAAATCCACTTTTTATTTATTTTCTCAAAATCTGGATCGGTACTTTATTTTGAAAATGGTTGGAACTTAGAGGTGAGGTATGGGGGGAAGGATCAGCTCCTGGTGGAAGTGTGGTAGTAAAGGCTAAGAACCGCTGTTCTAGAGTTTTCTACTTTAAGAAAGAGTGAAGAGTGGATAAAGTAAGTCTAAATAAGTGCCGTTATGCTTACCATAGAAAGGTTTAGATCCTATAAAAGGTAATGGAAGAGGTGAGGTAATGGGGCGAATAAAAGGGATGCTAAATAAAAGGTGCTTTGTTTGACATATGTGCCACTAAACTGTAATCTATGCATGTATGTATGTATACATACATACATACATACACACACACACACACACACACACACACACACACACACACACACACACACACACACACACACACACATATATATATATATATATATATATATATATACATATATATATATATATATATATATATATATATATATATATATATATACATATATATACATACATATATATATATACACATATTTATATATATATCCACACACACACACACACACACACACACACACACAAAACACACACACACACACACACACACACACACACACACACACACACACACACATATATATATATATATATATATAAACACACACATATATATATATATATATATATATATATATATATATATATATCCACACACACATACACACAACAATAACAATAACAACTACAATGATGGAAATTAAATGATTGATATAAGACTCAGAGTATCAAAAACATTATAAGCGGGAAGAGTAATATTATATCACTAATCACAGTAACAACAATGATAATGAAGTTCAAAGGAGTGATTAGAGCAACTAATTACAATAATAACAATGATGATATTTCAAAAATCAACAACACAAATAGCAACAATAGCAAAATGATTATAAAGCATTAGTAACAACACCAAGCATGATGGTAAAAATATTGATATGATATTTATAAAACAGAAAGACAAAAGAAGAAATAGTAACAATAATGATGATAATATGTTTTTTATGATGATAATGATGATGGAAATGAATAATGGTTGTATTGATGATAGTAATAAGGATAATAATGACAATATTAATTGCAATGATAACAATAAAAACAAGGATGATGATTGTAATAATTATTAAGATAGTGATAATAATGATGCTCATAAAGATTTAAATATAAATTATAATAATAATGATAACATTGATTTGCAGAATTATATTAAAAGTTATGGGAAGGACAAAAATAATAACAGCAAAAGTAGGAAGATAATGATAACAACAATAATAAAAATGGGGATCATGACAATATTGATAATAAGAATAGGAATAACAATAATACTAATAATAATGATAAAAGTATTCATAACGGCAATAGTAATATTGTTAAAGATATTAGAAATTATGATGATAGGAATATTAATGATAATAATATAAATTTTAATAATAGTAATGATAATGATAATAACAATAATGTTAATAATGATAGTTATAATAGTGATGACAGCTATAACAATGATGATGATAATAATAAGGGTAATGATAAT
>BOPN01002999.1:148028-150528 GCA_017312705.2 Penaeus japonicus | reverse complement strand
TTTTTTTTTTTTTTTTTTTTTTTTTTTTTTTTTTTTTTTTTTTTTTTTTTTGTTTCGTTTTCCTTGTTTGCAATTTCTTTCGATTTTTTTTCTTTTTTTTTTTTTGGCTTCCGCATGAAAGTCATGTCTAGTCGTTGCAATAAGGGATCCAGAGAGGAAAGGTGGTTAGCTGTCAGTTAGATGAAATTATTGCAGATGTTGCAAATGCTGTACTAGGTGCAACCTTGATTCATCACTCAGGGAAGCGGGTCTTGCAATGAAGAAGGATTCGAGATATATGTATATATATATATATATATATATATATATATATATATATATATATATATAATAGTAATAGTAATAGTAATGTTTATAAAACAACATTAAAATTCAAATGATCACAGTAATAAAAGATATATCAAAGTCATAAAGATACTTCCTGTAATGTTTCAGTTTTATAATTTTCTTTTATCCTATATTTCTTATTCATATCTTTGTTTATTTGTATGTTTACCTATCTATCAGTCCTTTATCTGATTATCCATTTATTATGATGATTATGTCAATGATAGTAATTATTATAAACATCATGATGATATGTCAACAAAGACAACAAAAGTGATCATAATGATAATAACAACAATGATAAAAAATGAAAACAAAAAAGATAATGATGATAATGATGATGGCAATAATGATGATAAAAATGATGGAAATAATAAATCAGTGACGATGTTTATAACATTAATAATAACCTTAGTAATAAAGGTAATAATGATAATGAAATTAACAACAATGTTAATGATTATGAAAACAATAATAATAATAATGATACTGATATTAACAATAATGAAAATAATCATGAAAACAACAAGAATCATAATAATGATAATGAAATTAACAACAATGATAATGATTATGAAAACAGTAATAATAATAATGATACTGATATTAACAATAATGAAAATAATCATGAAAACAACAAGAATCATAATAATGATAATGATATTAACAACAATGATAATGATTATGAAAACAATAATAATAATAATAATACTGATATTAACAATAATGAAAATAATCACGAAAACAACAAGAATCATAATAATGATAATGAAATTAACAACAATGAAAATGATTATGAAAACAATAATAATGATAATGATACTGATCTTAACAATAATGAAAATAATCATGAAAACAACAAGAATCATAATAATGATAATGATATTAACAACAATGATAATGATTATGAAAACAATAATAATGATAATGATACTGATATTAACAATAATGAAAATAATCACGAAAACAACAAGAATCATAATAATGATAATGAAATTAACAACAATGAAAATGATTATGAAAACAATAATAATGATAATGATACTGATCTTAACAATAATGAAAATAATCATGAAAACAACAAGAATCATAATAATGATAATGAAATTAACAACAATGATAATAATTCTGAAAACAACAATGATAATAACAATGATAATAAACATGATAATAACAATAGAATAATATTACTGATGATAATGATAAAATCATCATGACGATAACATCATATTTATACAGTAATAGTAATGTTTATAAAACAACATTAAAGTTCAAATGATCACAGTAATAAAAAAAATATATCAAAGTCATAAAGATAAAGATGATTATCAGAGTGAAAATGTTGTACAACCAGATTCATTGAACCCGATCGGTTAAATCAACTATCTACTTTATTGGACCGTGATTATTTTCCTTTCCGTTTTGCTATTGAAACTTTTTTTTTTTTTTTTTTTTTTTTTTAATGGGAAAGGATAATTTCGGTTTTTATAAAAGCCAACATGGACCACCCACCCACACCCACACACACACACACACACATATGGATAGATAGATAGATTGGTAGATAGATAGATATCTGTGTGTGCATGTGTTTAGAAATATCTAATAGATCATTTTTTTTCATTTAAAGATAGAAAACTAATGATGTTTATGTACACGTAGATCCTGTTCTCAATTTTCTTCGTCTTTTCAGTGTTTTTTTCTTTCTCTTCTTTTCTTCTCTTTTCTCTTTTGCTTATCTTTAACAGCTTGTCTTCACTTCCTGGAGCACAAGAATAGGAGCATGACTTGCATTTACCTCCCGTCCTTTGTCTAGAATCTTCTTCGTTCGTTTTTTTTTTTTTTTTCCTCTCTCGTTTCCATCGTTTAATGTGTTACGTCTAAAGGATTAATTCGTTTTTTTTTATCAATCTTGATTAATTTACTTATCTATCTATCTTTTTAATTAATTGTTTAGCACATACTCGCACGAAGATGCACACATTCGCACACACACATATATAAACACAAAAACACACATACACACGTGTAAGTACTAATGCACACACACACACACACACATACAGACAAAATAACACTCACCCACACGCACAAATACAAACACTCAAGACACACAAACACAAGAATACACAAACTCTCTCCCACACACACACACACAGACACAAGCACACAC
>BOPN01002999.1:125528-130528 GCA_017312705.2 Penaeus japonicus | reverse complement strand
ATCATTATTATCATTATCATCATCATTATTGTTACTATCATTATCAGTACTATTATTATCACTAGGTTATCATCATGAATATAATCATTATCATTATAGTTACTATCATTATCAGTTCTATTAATCTTCCAAATATGAAAATAATCAAAGATAGAAGCAAGAATATGAATGAGAATGAATAATCACATTATACAAATAAAAAAAATCACTACAGTTCATAACGATGTGTAATTTGAAAGCTGAATAATTTGCTTTGTGTTGTGGAATTATTAATTTTCAATCTGTCAATCTCTTTAGTTTTGGCAATTTACTGTGTTACAATAGTAATTAAGGGGTTGGTTATGGCATTACGGATATGATGATAATTACTGGAATATCATATTATCATAAGTGATAATATAAGTTGATGATAAAGTTATTGATAATAATGATTATAGAACTGACTATAAACAGTGAAAAAATTATGATAATGATGACAATAATTTTGATGAAAATATAATGATAATGATGATGATGAAAATCATAATAATAAAAATAATAATAACAGCAATAGCACTAACGTAACAATGATAATATAACAATAATAAACACGATAAGGATAACAACTCACAATAACGATCATGTTACCATCAATCCTAAACCCCATTCCTATCTGCAATGTAATCAGCATCACTAAATTGCAATCCCCTATTTACCTGTCTGTTGCAAAGTAGGAAGGTGATGAGGCTGACTGTACGTAACATTGTCCAGGTGAAGAGAGACATCTGTGCTCCACTCGTACACGTGTACAGTTGCAGTACATCTGTGGAGGAAAAGATATAGTGGATTAATATATCTGTGGTGGAGTCGGTACATCTGTGGAGGAAGAAATATAGTGGATTAAGATATCTGTGGTGGAGGATTTGTGTGGTGACACTGGGTGGAGAGTAAATTGATTTTGTGTATAATACAGCTATGCATGTGTGTGTGTGTGTGTGTGTGTCTGCATGTGTGTGTGTTTGTATGTGTGTGTGTATGTCTGCATGTGTGTATGTGTGTGTGTGTGTCTGCATGTGTGTGTGTGTTTGTATGTGTGTGTGTATGTCTGCATGTGTGTGTGTGTGTGTCTGCATGTGTGTGTGTGTGTGTGTGTGTGTGCGCGCGCGCACATTGGCAATGATCGCAATAATAATCTAAGAAATAGTAGTTGCAAAAATGATAATTGTTACAGGAATTATAATGACAATGATATAAGTGATGAAAACAATGATCCAACTAGTTAGGATAATGGAAATAACAAGAAAAATAACAATAAAGAAAAAAATAATAAGAAATGGTGATGGTGAAAAGAATAATAATAAGAAATGGTGATAATAAAAAGCAATGGTGATGATGATACCGATAACAGAAATGATACGCACAACAAGCTCATAGGAGGAGATTATACGCATCTCTAAAGTACAGGAAATCCCATTATATTCATTGCAACGGTGTCTAGCAAGGAGAAATGGGCAGCAGGGGGCAGGGAGAGGGAAGCAGGGGAGGACTAGGGGCAGGGACTAGGGGGGAGGCGGGGAGGACTAGGGGCAGGGACTAGGGGGGAGGCGGGGAGGACTAGGGGCAGGGACTAGGGGGTAGGGAGGAATTAGATTGCACTAGGGACCAGGGGGAGGGAGGATAAGGTGCTAGGAACCAGGGGGGAGGGGGAGGGATAAGGTGCTGGGGATCAGAGGGGGGGAGGGGGAGGATAAGATTGGGATCAGGGAGGCATGGGGAAGGAAGAGGGAGGGGGAGGGGGTATGTGTCGAAAAAGGCAATTGTTATTCCTTGTTACCTCAGCCCAAGCTGTTACCCGGCTTAATGAAGATGCAACTTAGCATATAAAATCTACTTTAATTAGACAGGAGAGTAAAAGTATCTGTTTTGGGGATATACTGCTCTGCTAAAAAAGTAAAAAAAAAAAAAAAAAAAAAAAAAAACAAGAAAAAGGGTAGAAAAGAAAAGTAAAAAAAATCCAATTCTCATTCTCAAATCCTTCTCATGTCACCCCCCCTCCCCCCTTTTACTCCATCCTGCTCCGTCCATCCACTTCTCCCCTGCTTCTCTGCTTCATCCTCATTTTGCCACCCCCCCCCCCGTTCGAGAACTACTATCTCCTTCCCTTTCTTCTCTACTTCTTCTTCCTCTCTTCTCCTTCTGCTATTCATCCTCTTCCTCTGAGACTCCCCCTCCCATCTTTCCTTTTTCTGTGCCCACCTCCTTCTCCTAATTCCCCCCCTCCTGCCCTAATCCCCCCTCCCCCTCCTTCTCTAATTCTCCTCCCCCTGCTTTTGCTAATCCCCTCCTCCCCCTCCTTCTCCTAATTCTCCTCCCCCTCCTTCTGGTAATCCCCCTGCCCCTCCTGCTTATCCCACCCCCTCCCCTCCTTCTGCTAATCCCCCCTCCCCCTCCTTCTGCTAATCCCCCCTCCCCATCCTTGTGCTAATCCCCCCCCCCCTCCTTCTGCTAATCCCCCTCCCCATCCTTCTGCTAATCCCCCTCCCCCTCAACCCTTCTGCTAATCCCCCTCCCCCTCCTTCTGCTAATCCCCTCTCCCCCTCCTACTGCTAATCCCTCTCCCTCCTTCTGCTAGTCCCCCCCTCCCCATCCTTCTGCTAATCCCCCTCCCTCCTTCTGCTAGTCCCCCTCCCCTCCTTCTGCTATCCCCCTCCCCCTCCCTTCTGCTAATCCCCCTCCCCCTCCTTCTGCTAATCCCCCTCCCCCTCCCTTCTGCTAATCCCCCTCCCCCTCCCCTTCACTAATCCCTCCCCCTCCTTCTGCTAATCCCTCTCCCCCTCCTTCTGCTAATCCCCCCTCCCCCTCCTTCTGCTATCCCCTCCCTCCTTCTGCTAATCCCCACTCCTCCTTCTGCTAATCCCCTCTCCCCTCTTCTGCTAATCCCCCCTCCCCCTCCTTCTGCTAATCCCCCCTCCCCCTCCTTCTGCTAATCCCCCCTCCCCATCCCTTCTGCTAATCCCCCCCCCCCTCCTTCTGCTAATCCCCCTCCCCCTCCTTCCCTGCTAATCCCCCTCCCTCCTTCTGCTAATCCCCCTCTCCCCCCTCCTTCTGCTAATCCCCCTCCCCTCCTTCTGCTAATCCCTCCTCCCCTCCTTCTGCCTAATCCCCCTCCCCCCCCTTCTGCTAATCCCCCTCCCCTCCTTCTGCTAATCCCCCTCCCCATCCTTCTGCTAATCCCCCCTCCCCATCCTACTGCTAATCCACCCTCCCCCTCCCTTCTGCTAATACCCCCTCCCCTCCCTTCTGCTAATCCCCCCTCCCCCTCCTTCTGCTAATCCCCCCTCCCCCTCCTTCTGCTAATCCCCCCTCCCCCTCCTTCTGTAATCCCCCTCCCCCTCCTTCTGCTAATCCCCCTCTCCCCTCCTTCTGCCTAATCCCCCCCTCCCCCCTCCTTCTGCTAATCCCCCTCCCCCTCCTTCTCAATACCCCCTCCCCCCTCCCTTCTGCTAATCCCCCCTCCCCCTCCTTCTGCTAATCCCCCCTCCCCCTCCTTCTGCTAATCCCCCCTCCCCCTCCTTCTGCTAATCCCTCTCCCCCTCCTTCTGCTAATCCCCCTCCCCCTCCTTCTGCTAATCCCCCTCTCCCCCTCCTTCTGCTAATCCCCCTCCCCCTCCCTTCTGCTAATCCCCCTCCCCCCCTTCTGCTATCCCCCTCCCCCTCCTTCTGCTAATCCCCCCTCCCCCTCCTTCTGCTAATCCCCCCTCCCCCTCCTTCTGCTAATCCCCCCTCCCCCTCCTTCTGCTAATCCCCCCTCCCCCTCCTTCTGCTAATCCCCCTCCCCATCTACTTCTGCTAATCCCCCTCCCCCTCCTACTGCTAATCCACCCTCCCCCTCCTTCTGCTAATACCCCCTCCCCTCCTTCTGCTAATCCCCCTCCCCTCATACCCTAATCCCCCTCCCCCTCCTTCTGCTATACCCCCTCCCCCTCCTTCTGCTAATCCCCTCCTCCCCCTCCTTCTGTAATCCCCCCCCTCCCCCTCCTTCTGCTAATCCCCCCTCCCCCTCCTTCTGCTAATCCCCCCTCCCCCTCCTTCTGCTTATCCACCCTCCCCATCCTTGTGCCCTAGTCCCCCTCCCCCTCCTTCTGCTAACCCCCTCCCTCCTTCTGCTAATCCCCCTCCCCCTCCTTCTGCTTATCCACCCTCCCCATCCTTGTGCTAATTCCCCCCCTCCCCCTCCTTCTGCTAATCCCCCCTCCCCCTCCTTCTGCTAATCCCCCCTCCCCCTCCTTCTGCTAATCCCCCCTCCCCCTCCTTCTGCTAATCCCCCCTCCCCCTCCTTCTGCTAATCCCCCTCCCTCCTTCTGCTTATCCACCCTCCCCATCCTTGTGCTAATTCCCCCCTCCCTCCTTCTGCCTAGCCCCCCCTCCCCCTCCTTCTGCTATCCCCCCTCCCCCTTCTTCTGCTAATCCCCCTCCCCACCTCCAACTTCTGCTAATCCCCCCTCCCCCTCCTTCTGCTAATCCCCCCTCCCCCTCCTTCTCTAATTCTCCTCCCCGCTCCCTTCCTGCTAATCCCCCTCCCCCTCCCCTTCTCCCTAGTCCCCCTCCTCCTGCTACCCCCCCTCCCTACTGCTAATCCACCCTCTTCCTCTCTCCTTCTCCTAATCCCCCTCCTCCTGCTAGCCCCCTCCTCCTGCCATCCGCCCGTCCCCCTCCTTCTTCTAATCCACCCCCTCCCCCTCCTCCAGCTACCCACCCCTATACCTACCCCCTACCCCCACCCCCTCTCCTCCCACTAATCCTTATACCACTTCCTCTCAAACTCTCGGGAATGTAATTAAAGGTAAACATTTAAAAGAATGATTATGATTATGATTACAGCACCGTGAGCTAGGTTCATTGCTAGTGCAGTTGAAAGTAAGAGTGCCTTAGAGTAGTAGTATTGACGTTAATGGTTGCAGGTACGGAAATTATGATAGTAAAATTTTGATGAAGAGGTTGATGACAATAATTATAATAAT
>BOPN01002999.1:100778-105778 GCA_017312705.2 Penaeus japonicus | reverse complement strand
CCTCCTTCTTCCTCATCTTTCCACTCCCCTCCCCTCCCTCACCCTCCCCTCCTTCTTCCTCATCTTTCCACTCCCCTCCCCTCCCTCACCCTCCCCTCCTTCTTCCTCATCTTTCCCCTCCCCTCCCGTCTCCTCCCCTCCCCTCCCCTCCCGCCTCCTCCACGCGGCGATAGAAGCGACCGACATACAAAGTACCGCCGCGACACGACACAAATACTCGCAATCGCTCCCCGCACGGCTTCGACTCAACGACACGATAGACGATAAAACGACAACATACCCGACGACGATGATGACGTCACAGCCCAACGACAGCGGCAGATGGGAGTCGAGGCATTAGCGGAAGACGCGGTGAGATGTGTATGAGAATCTCCGACCGTTCGTCTTGAAGCGGATGGATGCAGACGTCGACCGCATGCAGACAGGCGGGCGATCCGCGAACGCGAACTGGCGCTGCCTGATCGTTCGCGTAAGACCGGGGATTTGTGTTTGTGTTTACATAAACAGAATGCCTTTTGGAACCTTCGTCTGGGGATATAATCATTTGGAGGCATATCAACGGGAATAACATTTCGCGAATTCACTTCTTGAACAAGGTCTATGTACCGGAAACGAGAGAAAGAGAGAGAGAGAGAGAGAGAGAGAAATGAAAGACTTTTAAATCACAACGCAGAGTGTTCTCGAAGTGAGCTCCCTCGTATGTTAAAATACTCATAACTTGAAGTCAAATGTAAAGTTTGTCGCTCTAAAGATTAAACGAACCTTTTGGATTCTATTACTCATAACAATGCAGCTCGTTTTATCATTCTGGGATTCAGGTCCAACTCTCATGACTTGCTACACTTAGAAATATAAAGAGAGAGAGAGGGAGAAAGAAAGAGAGAGAGAGAGAGAGAGAGAGAGAGAGAGAGAGGAAGGGAGTGGGAGAGAGATGGAGAGTCAAAGAGAAAAACAAAGAGACAAAGACAATATCAGAAAGAAAGATAAAAGAAGTGAGAGAGAAAGAGATCGAGAGGGAGTTAGTCAAAGCGAGACAGAGAGAGAAAGAGAAAGAAAGAGAGAGAGAGAGAGGAAGGGAATGGGAGAGAGATGGAGAGTCAAAGAGAAAAACAAAGAGACAAAGACAATATCAGAAAGAAAGATAAAAAAAGTGAGAGAGAAAGAGATAGAGAGGGGGGAGTCAGTCAAAGCGAGACAGAGAGAGAGAGAGAGAGAAAGAGAGAGAGAGAGAGAGAAACAAGGAAACAGAAAGACAGAGACAATATCAGAGCTGGAAAGGAAGACAAAAGGAGTGAGAGAGAGAGAGAAAGAGAAAGAAAGAGAGAGAGAGAGAAACAAGGAAACAGAAAGACAGAGACAATATCAGAGCTGGAAAGGAAGACAAAAGGAGTGAGAGAGAGAGAGAGAAAGAAAGAGAACGAGAAAGAAAGAGAGAGAGAGAGAAACAAGGAAACAGAAAGACAGAGACAATATCAGAGCTGGAAAGGAAGACAAAAGGAGTGAGAGAGAGAGAGAAAGAGAAAGAAAGAGAAAGAAAGAGAGAGAGAGAGAGAAACAAGGAGACAGAAAGACAGAGACAATATCAGAGCTGGAAAGGAAGACAAAAGGAGTGAGAGAGAGAGAGAGAGACCGAGACCGAGACCGAAATCACCGAGGCAAGATTACACAGCCCTACCCCCCTCCCCCCCTCCCCCCACCGAGCTGATCTCACAAATTATGTAACGGGAGGAATCGTTTATTTAATTCTCGGAGTTCAGAGGCGTCTTCGAGGTAGTACAATGGCGGCCGCAAGCACGTCCTGAGGAGGTGGAAGCATCTTCATCAGGAACATTAGCGAGAGCTTGTAGTGCTGTAGATCCCAGCTTGTAGATTTGTACCCTGTGCAGAGTGCCTGGGAACACACTCCGGCAAATGGAATATCGAAATAATTTCTTTTTTAGATCCATGTTCTTCTTTTCCTTTTATTATCTTTTTTTTTTTTTTTTTTTTTTTTTTTTTTTTTTTTTTTTTTGGGGGGGCGTATTTTTTTTGTTTTATTTCGTATATTTCGGATTTTCGTGCGTTATTTGCAGCATTTTTATATCTGTTTGTTTGTTCGTTTGTTTGCTTATTTATGTGCTTGTTTATTCAAGGTTGTTTATCAGTCCGTTTGTTCGTTTCTATTCTCGTTTTTTTTTTTGTGTTTGCTTGTCAGATATTTTTGTTGTTTCTCTTTTTTATCTGTTTTTGTTTGGTAGTTGTCGCTGTTTATGGTCCTTTTTGTTTGTTTGTTGATTATTTGTCTTTTTTTTTTTTTTTGGTAATTTTTGTTTGTTTCTTAACTGTCCATTATTTTTTGTCATTTTGTTCATTGCTAATTTATCTCTTTTTGTTATTTTTTGTGCTTTGCCTTTTCGTCTTTACTTGTCTTTTTTATTTTTGTTTGCCTGTTTTTTCAGTCATTTCATTTGTCTGTTTGCCTATTTTTTCTGTCATCTCGTTTGTCTGTTTGCTGATCTGTCTTACATTTCCGCCCTGTTGTTTGTCTGCTTTTTTCACCCCACCTGACCTACCTTCTGATTGTTGTTTGACCAAGCCAGCTTCGCGGGAGGGCGTGACCTGAGCGACGTGCAGTTGAGGGCGATGGGCTCTCCCTCCCTGTAGGTGGCTTCCAACCCACTCACACGGGGATTGGAGTCTGGCGTATCTGGGGAGAGAGAGGAGAGGAGAAGAGGAGGGGTTAGAGGGGTTTCATTGATGTTTTTTGGGGGGTAGGGGTGGGGGAGGGGAGGGGGAGTAGGGGATGGGGGTAGGGGGAGGGTGGGGGAGGGGGTAGGAGGGAAGAGGGTAGGGTGAGGGGTAGGGGGGAAAGGGGAGGAGGGAGGGGGGAAGAGGGTGAGGGGTAGGGGGTAGGATGGGGGGAAGGGGAGGGGGGAGGGGTAGGGAGGAGGGGGATTATGGGTGAAGGGTAGGGGTAGGGGAGGGGGGATGTGGATGAAGGGTAGGGGGTGGGGTGGGGTATCTTGATGTTATGGGACGAGGGCGAGAGGGAAAGGGGAAGGGGGAGAGAAAGAGACTGGGAGTTTAGGCGGGTAGGTTACGTAATTCAGATTAAGCCATAACATCGAAATGTCAATTACAAAACTTTCCTTATGGGATTATTCTTTCTTATTCAAACACTTTTGCAACACATTCGTCAAAAAGAAAGAGGAGAAAGTACCAAAACCTCAAAAAGAGGAGAAGGGGGAGAGAAGAAAAAAAATCGTGAAAGAACTCCAAGGCATATATAAGAGAAAGAAGAAGAAAATAAAATCCATGGCAAAAAAAAAAAAAAAAAAAAAAAAAAAAAAAAAAAAAAAAAAAAAAAAAAAAAAAAAAAAGGGGAAGATAAAGATAAGTTGGTAGTGAAAAGAAGTAACTTGGTTGACATCTTTAAAGGGCAGGAAAGAATTTAGCAAAGTCTTTGGGAAGGTCAACTTAGTGAGTGGTTTTTGTTGAAGGGAATGACGAATGACTTTGGTGGAGCTCCAGGAGGGGTGAGGTGGATTAGTTAGATGGATAGGTAGATAAATCGATAGAGAGAGAGAGAGAGAAGAAAGAGAGGGAGAGCGAGACAGATGAATAGAGAGACAGATAGAGAGAGAGAGAGAAGAAAGAGAGGGAGAGCGAGACAGATGAATAGAGAGACAGATAGAGAGAGAGAGAGAGAAGAAAGAGAGGGAGAGCGAGACAAATGAATAGAGAGAGAGAGAGAGAGAGAGAGAGAAGAAAGAGAGGGAGAGCGAGACAGATGAATAGAGAGAGAGAGAGAGAGAGAGAAGAAAGAGAGTGAGAGCGAGACAGATGAATAGAGAGACAGATAGAGAGAGAGAGAGAGAAGAAAGAGAGTGAGAGCGAGACAGATGAATAGAGAGACAGAGAGAGAGAGAGAGAAGAAAGAGAGGGAGAGCGAGAGAGAGAGAGAGAGAGAGAGAGAGAGAGAGAGAGAGAGAGAGAGAGAGAGAGAGAGAAGAAAGAGAGTGAGACGAGACAGATGAATAGATAGACAGATAGAGAGAGAGAGAAGAAAGAGAGTGAGAGCGAGACAGATGGATAGAGAGACAGATAGAGAGAGAGAGAAGAAAGAGAGTGAGAGCGAGACAGATGGATAGGTAGATAAACTGATAGTGAGAGAGAGAGAAGAAAGAGAGTGAGAGCGAGACAGATGAGTAGATAGACAGATAGAGAGAGAGAGAAGAAAGAGAGTGAGAACGAGACAGATGGATAGGTAGATAAATCGATAGAGAGAGAGAGAGAAGAAAGAGAGTGAGAGCGAGACAGATGAGTAGATAGACAGATAGAGAGAGAGAGAGAAGAAAGAGAGTGAGAGCGAGACAGATGGATAGGTAGATAAATCGATAGAGAGAGAGAGAGAAGAAAGAGAGTGAGACGAGACAGATGAATATATAGACAGATAGAGAGAGATAGAGAGAGAGAAAGAGAAGAAAGAGAGCGAGACGAGACAAATGGACAGATAGAGATAGATAAAGAGAGTAAGAGAAATGTATATGTATATATATATAGAGAGAGAGAGAGAGAGAGAGAAAAAAGAGAGTGAAAGCGAGACAAATGGACAGATAGACAGATAGAGATAGATAGAGAGAGTAAGAGAAATAGAGAGAGAGAGAAGAAATAGAGTGAGACCAGACAAATGAACAGACAGAGATAGATAAAGAGAGTAAGAGAAATATATTCATATATATAGAGAGAGAAGAAAGAGAGTGAGAGCGAGACAAATGGACAGATAGACAGATAGAGATAGATAGAGAGAGTAAGAGAAATAGAGAGAGAGAGAAGAAGAAGAAAGAGAGCGAGAGCGAGACAAATAGATAGATAGATAGATAGAGAGAGATAGAGAGAGTAAGAGAAATAGAGAAAGAGTGTGTGTGAGTGGGAGAGAGAGAAAGAAAAAAGGAAGAGAAAGAGAGAAAAAAAAGGAAGAGGGAAGGGGAGGGGGGGTTAGAGAGAAAAAGGAAAATATA
>BOPN01002999.1:90778-93278 GCA_017312705.2 Penaeus japonicus | reverse complement strand
AAAATACGAACAATTCAAAAAGCTCAACAACAAAAAAAGCTCCACCACCACTAATTAACAAAAAAAAATAACGACAAAGAAAACAAGAACACTACTTCTAACAACAACAAATAGCTAAACAATCAAGAAAATAACAACAACAGCAATAACAATGGTAACACATAACTAAGAACAGCAAGAACACCACTAACAAGAGCAAAAACAAGACCAAACTGATAACAAAAACAGCGCCACCATCAACAAAAACAAACCAAACAAGAACAAGAACAGTGACAAAAACAGCGCCAATTTCGGACACCAAAAAAAACAATAATAACAAAAACAGCGATGATAAACCCAACAAACAACAACAACAAACTCCGCCCACCAACAACAACAACAAACTCCGCCCACCAACAACAACAACAAACACCGCCCACCAACAACAACAAACACAACAACAAAAACACTGCCCACCAACAACAACAAAAGCACTTCTCCACCACCAATAACAAAAACAACAACAAACACAACAACAACAACAAACAACAAACACAGCAATAACAAAAACAAAAACACCGCCCACCAACAACAACAAAAGCACGACTCCACCACCAACAACAAACACAACAACAACAACAAACCCAACAACAACAACAACAACAAGAGCGCCGCCCTTGTACCCGTACGACGATCATCAATTTGGACATTGTTTCCGTGTTACTCGAATAGACGCTGACAGAGGCGCCCTTATTGCTTGGGATGTGGGCGCGGTATTGTGTCGTTTCACGCGGTTCTATCACCATGACCAGGGCACTGTAGCTATTATCTGGACTATCACTATCTATCTCTATCATCTGGATGCTATTACTATCATCTGCAACTATCAGGATAACTGGGACACTATAACTATCGTCTGCACTATCATTATCTATCATAATGATCAGGACACTATAACTATTATCTACACTATCACCCTCTCTTATCATAACCAGGGCACCATAATTATCATCTGCACTATAACCATAACCGGGACACCATAACTGCACTATCATCATCTATCACAATGATCAGGTCACCATAACTATTATCTACACTACCACCCTCTCTCCATAACCAGGACACCATAACTATCATCTACACTATCATCATCACAATAATAAGGACACCATAACTATTATCTAAACTCTCTCTCACCATAACTATCATCTACACTATCATCATCTATCAAAATGATCAGGACACCATAACTATTATCTACACTATCTCCTTCTATTCGTTTATTACAGCTGGTTATTAATTATATCGTGTACGGTCAGAGCGTGTGAAAGGTGATGAATTAACTCTCATGTTATTTCAATCACCTTTTATCGTCTGGCTAATTCTGACTTCATTCTGATGATCGTTCTACTTATGCAGTTGTGTGATCAGTCATCACACTCTCATCTCTATTTTCATCATCATAGTGGTGATATATGTACTATCACTACTATCTTCATAAACGCACCCACGCAAATGCTTACCCACAAACACAAATAAGAGAGACAGACAGTGAGAGAGGAGAAGACAAAGAGAGAGAGAGAGCGAGAGAGAGAGAGAGAGGAGAGAGAGAGAGAAATAGAAGGAGAGAGAGAGAGAGAGAGACAGAGAGAGAGAGAGATGGAGAGAAAGAGGAGATAGATAGATAGATAGATAGATAGATAGATAGTTAGAGAGAGAGAGAGAGAGAAAGAGAGACAGAGAGAGAGAGAGAAAGAGATAAAGAGAGAAAGAAAGAGAGAGATAAAGAGAGAAAGAGAGAGACGAAGATAGAAAACACCCACCCACATTCCCCCCCCCCTCCCCCCACACACATCCACACACACACCCACACACACCCACCTCTCCCAACATCCACAAGAACCTTCCGTAACTCACCGACAATGGTCATGTTGGCAGACAGAACGTGCGTGGTAAAGGTCGGTGACTCTGCCACCACCTCGCACCTGTACTGACCGCTGGAAGACCCTTGGACATCCATCAGTTCAACTTCGTCCAGGCCGGACTTCGCTGGCTGTTGGCAGAGGGAGAGAAGGGGGGAGGGGGACGGGGGGTTAGTCTCGGGTACGATGGGGGTGGGATGTTGTTGTTTCTTGTGTTGAGGTTCTTGTCTTTGTTTTTTTGTTTTGTTGTTGTTGTTGTTTTTTGTTATTGGTGGTGTCTTTGTTTTTGTTCGTGTTGTGTTTTTGTTTTTTGTTGGTGTTGTGTTGCTGTTTTGTTGTTGTTGTTATTTTTTATTATCGTTGGTGTCTTTGTTTTTGTTCGTGTTGTGTTGTTGTTGTTGTTTTTTTGTGTGTGTGTGATTGCTATAATCATCTGTCTTTTTTATTGTAATAACTCGTGATGATACTGATAATGATAGGATTATTATCAATGTTATCACTTTCATCATTTCTATTGTTATTATTATCATTATCATTATATCTTTTATTATCATTTTTTTCATGATAATCCTTATCAGTATCATTATCATTCATTATCA
>BOPN01002999.1:85778-88278 GCA_017312705.2 Penaeus japonicus | reverse complement strand
GATGTTGATGTTGATGGATGTTGCAAACTTCTTTCTTTCGTGTACTTAAAGTTAGTTTCTCTTTCATTCTCTCTCTTTGTTTCTCTGTCTGTCTGTCTGACTCTCTCTCACTCTCTCTCTCTTTCTCACTCTTTGTCTTTCTGTCTTGTTATGCCTCTTGCTTTCTATCTCTCGCCCAATATCTCCTCCCTCACTCTCCCTTTTTCTAACTTTACCACTCTCTCCCTTTCTCTCCCTCATCCCCCTCTCCCTCCTTCTCCTACCATCTCTCTCTCCACCATGATTTTAATTCCAAAGACCCCCCCCCCCCCATCCCACCCACCCACCCACCACGCCCTACAAAAACAAATCCTCAACCAGTCTTCCTTCCTCCTGGACATCCTCTCTTTCCATCTCCCTTTTCCTCTCCTACCAACCCACCCACTCCCCACCCCACCTGCTGCCCTCCCCTCCCCTCCCCTCCCTCTTACCACCTACACTACACCCCCCTACCCCACCCCCACCCCCACCCCTAATACACACACACACACCAAAAAAAAAAAAACAAAAAACTATTTCTTCACCTCAGCTTTTGTCCCCCATTCCAACCTACATCACTCGGGAATTGTCCTGTTCCAGGTAATTCCTACTTTTGACTTCTTCATTTCGGTACTCTCTCCTCTTCAGCATTTTTACGACGGCTGGGAATAGCGGACTCGGGTACACGTGCATGGTATATCTTCATTAACCTGAGGTGTTCGACTTTTTTGCCTTTTTTTTTTTTTTTTTTCGTTTTATGTGATTTTGGTTTTGGTTTTGTTGGTGGTGGTAGTTGGTGGTGGTGGTAGTGGTGGTGGTGGTGGTTGGGGTGGTGAGAGTGGTGGGGGTGAGAGTGGTAGTGTTGTGTCTTCATTAATCTAAAGTGTTGTTGGATGTAGAGGTTGTTTGATAGTGATAGTGATGGTGGGCGGGTGTTATTTTTATTGTTGTTGTTAAAACTGCTTCTGTTATAGTTGTTTTTGTCGTTGTAATTGTAACTGTCGTTGCCCCTGCTGGTGTATTTGTTGCTCTTATATTCTCTTTTGCTTATTTACTTTGTTTTTTTTTTGTTGTTGTTGTTTAGAAATTGATTGTTTCGTTATCAAATTCCTCATATACGTAATTGTTATTATTAACATTATCCCTAGAACGTGTGATTTTATTTTTCCGGCTAGATTAATTTACACAATAAATAAAGTTATCCATAAAAAACGCATTATAGATTGAAAAAATATACCTAAAAACAATAAATATTAAAAAAAAAAAAAAAAAAAAATGCATGATTAATTCACAGGCACATATGATCCCAAAATAAATACATCACCCAAAAAAAATAAATCACAACAATCTACACAAAAGATTAATGAATAAGCATTAATTCCAACTTATTTTCACACCGCCAAACAACAGAAAACGGCAAAGGGGGCGGAGACGAGAAACAACTATCCTTACTCCGTGTTAATCGCATACTAAACCTAATTGGGCAAGAGTAACGACTTCCATATGATCTGCGTAATTTTGAGGGTGGCCGCTAGAGGGACAAGCGGTCGGTGATTGACTGATGGTTTAAGGTTTCATGTTTTTTTTTTTTTTGTGGTGAGAATTTTTTTTTTTATATCATTATCTACTAAATTTCACTATTATCATTATTATTACTATCACTACTATTATCATTATTATTATTGTACATATTGTCATCATTATTATTATCATCATCACTATTACCCCTATCATCCTTGTCATTACTGTTATCCTTATTACTGTTGCTATTATCGTTGCCATTATTATCATCATAATTATCATTGAACAGAGTTCATAGCGACAAATGTAGAAGAAAGGTATGAATGAGACTGAATATCTAAACACGCAAGAGATGTATTTGACGCGTTTCGACGGAGGTCTTTCTCAAAAATACATTTTTTTGAGAAAGACCTCCGTCGAAACGCGTCAAATACATCTCTTACGTGTTTAGATATTAATTCTCATTCATATAGTAATTATCATTATTATCAAAATAATTATCATTATTATTATGATTACCATTATCACTATTATTATTATCACAATTATTACTGTTACTATTATTATTATTGTTATCATTATCATTATCACAATCATTATTATTATTACTATCAGTATTACTATTATTATTAATGTTATCATTATCATCACGATTACGATTACCATGATCATCAGTATATTTAGTACAATATAACCTCAATTATGACAAATCTTTTACACTTACTCAGTTATCATTGTAATTTTGAATTCATATTATAACTAGCCTTTTCTTTTTCCTCGTTGTTGTCATTATTTTGGTATCATAATCATCATATTTATTACTGTTAACATCACTACAATGAATATCATCAGCATTATCGTTAGATCACTTTCATAGTTATCATAATGTTATCATAATCAATGATTTATCTATCCTTTCTCTGAGCATCATCATGTACAATAAATTCCGTCCAATTTATTT
>BOPN01002999.1:60000-65000 GCA_017312705.2 Penaeus japonicus | reverse complement strand
CAGACGCTGACGATAGATGGATAGACAGAGAAAGACACACCGCTGGCAGATGGATAGATAGAGGCAGACACTGATGATAGATGGATAGACAGAGAAAGACACTGACGATAGATGGATAGACAGAGAAAGACATCGGTGATAGATGGATAGACAGAGAAAGACACCGGCGATAGATGGATAGACAGAGAAAGACACACCGCTGGCAGATGGATAGACAGAGAAAGACACTGGAGATACATGGATAGACAGAGAAAGACACCGGTGATGGATGGATAGACAGAGAAAGACACCGGTGATGGATGGATAGACAGAGAAAGACACACTGGCGATAGATGGATAGACAGAGAAAGACACCGATGATAGATGGATAGACAGAGAGAGACACCAGTGATAGATGGATAGACAGAGAAAGACACACCGCTGGCAGATGGATAGACAGAGAAAGACACCGGTGATAGATGAATAGACAGAGAAAGACACCGGTGATAGATGGATAGACAGAGAGAGACACCGATGATAGATGGATAGACAGAGAGAGACACCAGTGATAGATGGATAGACAGAGAAAGACACACCGCTGGCAGATGGATAGACAGAGAAAGACACCGGTGATAGATGAATAGACAGAGAGAGACACCAGTGATAGATGGATAGACAGAGAAAGACACCTGTGATAGATGGATAGAGAGAGAAAGACACCGGTAATAGATGAATAAACAGAGAAAGACACCGGTGATAGATGGATAGACAGAGAGGGACACCGATGATAGATGAATAGACAGAGAAAGACATCGGTGATAGATGGATAGACAGAAAAAGACATCGGTGATAGATGGATAGACAGAAAAAGACATCGGTGATAGATGGATAGACAGAAAAAGACACTGACGATAGATGGATAGACAGAGAAAGACATCGGTGATAGATGGATAGACAGAGGCAGACACTGACGATAGATGGATAGACAGAGAAAGACACACCGCTGGCAGATGGATAGACAGAGAAAGACATCGGTGATAGATGGATAGACAGAGAAAGACACCGATGATAGATGGATAGACAGAGAAAGACACCGGTGATAGATGGATAGACAGAGAAAGACACCGATGATAGATGGATAGACAGAGAAAGACACCGGTGATGGATGGATAGACAGAGAAAGACACTGACGATAGATGAATAGACAGAGAAAGACACCGGTGATAGATGGATAGACAGAGAAAGACACCGGTGATAGATGGATAGACAGAGAAAGACACTGACGATAGATGAATAGACAGAGAAAGACACCGGTGATAGATGGATAGACAGAGAAAGACACACTGGCAATAGATGGATAGACAGAGAAAGACACCGGTGATAGATGGATAGACAGAGAAAGACACTGGCGATAGATGGATAGACAGAGAAAGACACTGGTGATAGATGGATAGACAGAGAAAGACACCTTTGATAGATGGATAGACAGAGAAAGATACACCGGTGATAGATGGATAGACAGAGAAAGACACTGGCGATAGATGGATAGACAGAGAAAGACACCGACGATAGATGGATAGACAGAGAAAGACACCGGTGATAGATGGATAGACAGAGAGAGACACCGATGATAGATGGATAGACAGAAAAAGACACTGACGATAGATGGATAGACAGAGAAAGACACTGATGATAGATGGATAGACAGAGAAAGACACTGACGATAGATGGATAGACAGAGAAAGACACCGGTGATAGATGGATAGACAGAGAGAGACACTGACGATAGATGGATAGACAGAGAAAGACACCGGTGATAGATGGATAGACAGAGAAAGACACCAGTGATAGATGGATAGACAGAGAGAGACACCGATGATAGATGGATAGACAGAAAAAGACACTGACGATAGATGGATAGACAGAGAAAGACACTGACGATAGATGGATAGACAGAGAGAGACACTGACGATAGATGGATAGACAGAGAAAGACACCGGTGATAGATGGATAGACAGAGAAAGACACCGCTGATAGATGGATAGACAGAGAAAGACACCAGTGATAGATGGATAGACAGAGAAAGACACCGGTGATAGATGGATAGACAGAGAAAGACACCGCTGATAGATGGATAGACAGAGAAAGACACCAGTGATAGATGGATAGACAGAGAAAGACACACCGATGATAGATGGATAGACAGAGAAAGACACTGACGATAGATGGATAGACAGAGAGAGACACCGGTGATAGATGGATAGACAGAGAAAGACACCGGTGATAGATGGATAGACAGAGAAAGACACCGACGATAGATGGATAGACAGAGAAAGACACCGGTGATAGATGGATAGACAGAGAGAGACACTGACGATAGATGGATAGACAGAGAAAGACACCGGTGATAGATGGATAGACAGAGAGAGACACCGATGATAGATGGATAGACAGAAAAAGACACTGACGATAGATGGATAGACAGAGAAAGACACCGGTGATAGATGGATAGACAGAGAAAGACACTGGCGATAGATGGATAGACAGAGAAAGATACACCGGTGATAGATGGATAGACAGAGAAAGACACCGGTGATAGATGGATAGACAGAGAAAGACACTGGCGATAGATGGATAGACAGAGAGAGACACTGACGATAGATGGATAGACAGAGAAAGACACTGGCGATAGATGGATAGACAGAGAAAGACACCGACGATAGATGGATAGACAGAGAAAGACACCGGTGATAGATGGATAGACAGAGAAAGATACACCGGTGATAGATGGATAGACAGAGAAAGACACCGCTGATAGATGGATAGACAGAGAAAGACACCAGTGATAGATGGATAGACAGAGAGAGACACCGATGATAGATGGATAGACAGAAAAAGACACCGATGATAGATGGATAGACAGAGAAAGACACCGATGATAGATGGATAGACAGAGAAAGACACCGACGATAGATGGATAGACAGAGAAAGACACTGACGATAGATGGATAGACAGAGAAAGACACCGGTGATAGATGGATAGACAGAGAAAGACACCAGTGATAGATGGATAGACAGAGAGAGACACCGATGATAGATGGATAGACAGAGAAAGACACCGGTGATAGATGGATAGACAGAGAAAGACACCGGTGATAGATGGATAGACAGAGAAAGACACCTTTGATAGATGGATAGACAGAGAAAGACACTGACGATAGATGGATAGACAGAGAAAGACACCGGTGATAGATGGATAGACAGAGAAAGACACTCTGACGATAGATGGATAGACAGAGAGAGACACCGATGATAGATGGATAGACAGAAAAAGACACTGACGATAGATGGATAGACAGAGAAAGACACTGACGATAGATGGATAGACAGAGAGAGACACTGACGATAGATGGATAGACAGAGAAAGACACCGGTGATAGATGGATAGACAGAGAAAGACACCGGTGATAGATGGATAGACAGAGAAAGACACTCTGACGATAGATGGATAGACAGAGAAAGACACTGACGATAGATGGATAGACAGAGAAAGACACCTTTGATAGATGGATAGACAGAGAAAGACACTGACGATAGATGGATAGACAGAGAAAGACACCGGTGATAGATGGATAGACAGAGAAAGACACTGACGATAGATGGATAGACAGAGAGAGACACCGATGATAGATGGATAGACAGAGAGAGACACCGATGATAGATGGATAGACAGAGAAAGACACCGACGATAGATGGATAGACAGAGAAAGACACTGACGATAGATGGATAGACAGAGAAAGACACTGACGATAGATGGATAGACAGAGAGAGACACCGATGATAGATGGATAGACAGAGAGAGACACTGACGATAGATGGATAGACAGAGAAAGACACCGGTGATAGATGGATAGACAGAGAAAGACACTGATGATAGATGAATAGACAGAGAAAGACACCGGTGATAGATGGATAGACAGAGAAAGACACTGATGATAGATGAATAGACAGAGAAAGACACCGGTGATAGATGGATAGACAGAGAAAGACACTGACGATAGATGGATAGACAGAGAGAGACACCGATGATAGATGGATAGACAGAGAGAGACACTGACGATAGATGGATAGACAGAGAAAGACACCGGTGATAGATGGATAGACAGAGAAAGACACCGATGATAGATGGATAGACAGAGAAAGACACCGACGATAGATGGATAGACAGAGAAAGACACTGACGATAGATGGATAGACAGAGAAAGACACTGACGATAGATGGATAGACAGAGAGAGACACTGACGATAGATGGATAGACAGAGAAAGACACCGGTGATAGATGGATAGACAGAGAAAGACACCGGTGATAGATGGATAGACAGAGAAAGACACTGATGATAGATGAATAGACAGAGAAAGACACCGGTGATAGATGGATAGACAGAGAAAGACACTGACGATAGATGGATAGACAGAGAAAGACACCGGTGATAGATGGATAGACAGAGAAAGACACTGATGATAGATGAATAGACAGAGAAAGACACCGGTGATAGATGGATAGACAGAGAAAGACACTGACGATAGATGGATAGACAGAGAAAGACACCGGTGATAGATGGATAGACAGAGAAAGACACTGACGATAGATGGATAGACAGAGAAAGACACTGACGATAGATGGATAGACAGAGAAAGACACCGGTGATAGATGGATAGACAGAGAAAGACACTGACGATAGATGGATAGACAGAGAAAGACACCGATGATAGATGGATAGACAGAGAAAGACACTGACGATAGATGAATAGACAGAGAAAGACACCGGTGATAGATGGATAGACAGAGAAAGACACCGGTGATAGATGGATAGACAGAGAAAGACACCGGTGATAGATGGATAGACAGAGAAAGACACCGGTGATAGATGGATAGACAGAGAAAGACACCGGTGATAGATGGATAGACAGAGAAAGACACCGATGATAGATGGATAGACAGAGAAAGACACCGATGAT
>BOPN01002999.1:45000-47500 GCA_017312705.2 Penaeus japonicus | reverse complement strand
AGAAGGAGAGGAAGGGAAGGAGGGGGAGGGGGAGGGGGAGGGAGGGGGATTGGCTTTGGAGCAGACTGTGACTCCGAGATAGATTCGGGACTTCGAAGGGTTGGACGGGAGTTTGACTGGCCCCTCTCTTCCTTCTCTTCTCTCTTCCTTCTTCTTCTTCTTCTTCTTCTTCTTCTTCCTTCTCTTCTTCTTCTTTCTCTCTTCTTCTTCTTCTTCTTCTTCTTCTTCTCTTCTTCTCTCTCTCTCTTCTCGCCTGCTCTCTCTCTATCCCTTAGGCTCCTTTTCTCTCTTCTCTCTCTCTCTCTCTCTCTCTGTCTCTCATATTTTCAGCTGGCTTGTGTAAATCTAGTTGCATAGTAAGAGGCAGAGAGAGAGAGAGAGAGGGGGGGGGGAGAAAGAGAGAGAGAAGGACAAGAGGAGAGATATCGAGAAAGAGAGAGAGGGAGAGGGAGAGAAAGAGAGAGAGAGAGAGAGAGAGAGAGAGAGAGAGAGAGAGAGAGAGAGAGGGAGAGAGAGAGAGAGAGAGAGAAAGAGAGAGAGAGAGAGAGAGAAAGAGAGAGAGAGAGAGAAAGAGAGAGAGAGAGAAAGAAGAGAAGAGCGAGATGAAATAACTTTCTCACAATCCCCTTCCTTCCATCTATCTCACCTCACCCTCCTCTCCCATTAGCAATACACATTTGCATCCCCGAGAAAATAAGCCAGGCCCCCACCGCACTCAGAATCACCATTTGCGGCGAAGAGTGCGTCACCGGGGAACCAAGCCAACGCACCGCGGGAGTAAAATCAACTCCCCGAGGCTGTAAGGCTGAAAGACCCATTCCTCGCGAAGGCTCGATTCGCCCTAAGGCCTCCGGGGCATTAAAGAACTCAATTGTTCAACCTCCGCCAGGCTCCTTCTCGACGCCATTTCCCTTCCGAGTCTGTTAACTCGAAACGTGGCCAACTCATAGTAACAAATAGACGCTCGCGAAACTATCAGATCCTCGGCCAATCAGATACTCGGGGGGGGGGGAGAAGGGAGAAGGGGGAGGGCGTCGGAGGAGGCAGGGTAAGGGGGAAGGGGGAAGGGAAGGGAAGGGGGAGGGCGTCGGAGGAGGCAGGGGATGGGTAGGGGGGAAGGGAGAAGGGGAGGAAGGAGGAAGGGGAAGGGAAGAGGGGGAGCGGGAGAAGGAGAGGGAGTGGAGGGAGTGAAGGAAGGAAGGAGAAGGGAAGAGGTGGAGCGGGAGAGGGAGAGGAGGCAGGGGAAGGGAAGAGGGAAGGGGGGAGGGCGTCAGAGGAGGAAGGGGAAGGGAAGAGGGGGAGCGGAAGAGGGAGAGGAAGAGGAGGGAGTGAAGGAAGGAAGGGGAGGAAGAGGAGGAGGAGGAAGAAGGGGCGGGGAAGATGAGCGGGAGAGGGAGAGGAGGGAGTGAAGGAAGAAAGGCGAGGAAGAGGGGGGTGGGGGGGAGAGGAAGAGGAAATGGAAAGGGGAAGGAGAAGCAAGCGTGGGAACAGTAGGCAGGGGAAGGGTGAAGGGGCAGGAAACGAAGAAATAAAGAGGAATAAGGAAATAACAAGTAAGGAAAAGGGGACACACGAACAGAAAATGACGTGAGAAACGAAGGGGAAACCCAACGTGAGGGGAAAAGGTGAGCTAAAGAGGAAGAACAGAAAAATCGTTACACAGTATTTCCCTTCCTATTTTCTGCATGCTTTTCTCTTCCTTTTTGTTATGATAATTATAGATTTATCTTTTCCTCAACTGTCTTTGTTTATGTATATGAAAGTGCATGTGTGCGTGTCTATCTTTCTTCTTCTTCTTCTTCTTCTTCTTTTCTTTTCCTTTTCCTTTATTTCTTTTCCTTTCTTCATTCATTCTTTTCTTTGTTTTCCATTGAGGTGTTTTACTTCGCGTGTGAAATGTGTCCGAGAAGAGAAGTAAAACATTACTAACAATTTTTCCTCTCATTTTTTCACTAAATCTTTTGTGGGTAATGACGGTCATTAGTGTCTTGCTAAACGGATATTTCAAAACGATAATAATAGTAATGACGATGATAATTATTCAATAAACTTAAATAAAATAAAAATCTAACGTGCAGGATGCGGAAGAAGAAGAAAAAAAACACAGAATGAAAAAAATGTATTTTAAAATCTTTTAAAGTGTTTTTGAAAGCGGATTTGCGCATTCGATCGCTCGCGAATGGGGAAGGGAGGGGAATAGGGGAGAGGGGGGGGCGGTGAGGGATGGGGAGTAGGGAATAGGGGGAGAGGGAGGGGAGGGAGGGACAGGGGGAGAGGGATGGGGAGTATGGGATAGTGGGAGATATATAGGAAGGAAAGGTATAGGGGATAGAGGGAGGGGAGGAAGGGACAGGGGGAGAGGGATGGGGAGTAGGGAAAAGGGGGAGATAGATAGGGAGGGAGGGACAGGGGGAGAGGGATAGGGAGTACGGGATAGGGGGAGTTGGATAGGGAGGAAGGGTATAGGGGATAGAGGGAGAGGGATGGGAAGGAGTAGGAA
>BOPN01002999.1:40000-42500 GCA_017312705.2 Penaeus japonicus | reverse complement strand
ATAATAAGGATAATAACTATAATAATGATAATGAAAATAATATTGATGATAAGTATAATAATGATAATGAAAATAATAATGATAATGAAAATAATAATGATAATGAAAATAATAATGATAATGAAAATAATAATGATAAGTATAATAATGATAATGAAAATAATAATGATAATGAATATAATAATGATAATGAAAATAATAATAATAAAAAATATAGTAATGAAAATAATAATGACAATAAACATAATAATGATAATGAAAATGATTATAATAGTAATTATAATAATAATAATGATGATGATAATATTAGTAAGGATTGTAATGGTAATAATAATGACAATAGTATTGATAATAACGATGATGATAATCATTATTAGTGTACTGATGATAATAATGAAAATGATGATGACGATATATATGATAGCAATAACGATAATGACAAAAATAACAATAATAACAATAACAATCATAGTAATCATAATAATGATAATAATAATAAATATGATAAAGATTTTGATAATGATTGTGATAGTGATGATAATAATGATAATAACAATTATAACTGTCCTTACGATAATTATCATTATCATTATTACTCTATCATTATTACTATTGTTGTTATCACCATTGTTATTATCATTATTATTGTTATCGCTATCACTATTATTGTTACTATTGTCATTATCGTTATCATAAATGTCATCATCATCATTATTATACTTATCATTATCATCACATCATAATAATCCATTATCATCATTATCATAATTATGATTATCATCTTATGTATGCAGATAACGATAAATCATAATATTGATACCAATGATAATGATTATGATAATTATAGCAATAAGGATAGAAACAACTATAATAATATTGATAACAATAATGTTTTTTGATAACTTGAATAATGATAATGATTGTCATTATCTTCATCATCAACATGAAGTCGAAGATGATGATGATGATGACTATGATAATGAGGATTATAGCAACAATAAAGATGATAATGATAACAACAACAGCAATAAATATGATCGGCGAATGGTAACCGAAACAAAATCCTCAGAACAAAATAATCGGAATAGTAAGAAGAAGAAAAAGAAAAAAAAATGAAACGAAAAGCGAAATAGAAAGAGAGATACGAAGATGAAACTAAAAAAAAAAAAAAACTAATAAAAAAAAAAAAAAAAAAAAAAAAACAATGAAGGAGTGCTGCGTCCATGAAATCGAAGTGGGGGGAGGGGGGTGCAGGGGGGAGAGGGGCAGGAATGGAAGGGGAGAGGGGGAGAGAGGGATAGAAGAAGGGGAGGAAGGGGGGGAGGGGCAGGAATGGAAGGGGAGAGGGGGAGAGAGGGGAGAAGGCTGGAAGATGGGGAGGAAGGGGGGGGGAGAGGGGCAGGAATGGAATGGGAGAGGGGGAGAGAGGGGAGAGGGATGGAAGATGGGGAGGAAGGGGGGGGGAGAGGGGCAGGAATGGAATGGGAGAGGGGGAGAGAGGGGAGAGGGATGGAAGAAGGGAAGGAGTTGGGAGAGGGGAGAGGGAGAGGGGTTGGAAGGATAGGGGAGGAAGGGGGGAGAGGGGGAGAGAGGGATGGAAGAAGGGGAGGAAGGGGGGAGAGGGGTAGGAATGGAAGGGGAGAGAGGGAGAGAGAGGGGAGAGGGATGGAAGAAGGGGAGGAAGGGGGGAGAGGGGAGAGGAAGAGGGGTTGGAAGGGGAGAGAGAGGGACAGAGGGGAGAGGGATGGAAGAAGGGAAGGAGTTGGGAGAGGGGAAAGGGAGAGGGGTTGGAAGGATAGGGGAGGAAGGGGGGAGAGGGGAGAGGGAGAGGGATTGGAAGGATAGGGAAAAGAGAGGAGGGAGGAGAGGGAAGGGGTAGAGAGGTGAAGGGAGAGAAGAGAGGGAAAAGGGAGATGGGGGATGTAAAAGAGGTGTGAGGGGGGTAATGAGGGGAGAGAGGGAGGAAAGGGAAAAAGGAAGGGATGATAGAGATAGGGGGGAGGGGAGAGAGGGAGGTAGGAGGGAACGGAGGGGAGAGAGGAGGGTGGCAAGGAAGAAAGGGAAGGAATGGACACAGAAGAGGAGAAGAGAGACGGAGAGACCTGAGGGAACAATATAGGGAAGGAAAGGTAGGGAAGAGGGGAAAAGGGTTACCATTTTTTTCTACACCCACGCCCTTTTACGCCTTCCCTTTTTTTCCCTTTTTTTTTGGGGGGGAGGGGGGAGTCTTTTTACTCAGCTCCACCCCTCCCTCTTCTTCTCCTTCTCACCTCCCCCTTCCCCTCATTCCCATCATCTCCACTTCCTCCTTCCACTTCCCTTCCCCTACAGCATCCTCACTACCTACCAATGACCCCCCCCCCCAACTTCCCCATAATGCCTTCCCTCCCCTTCTACCAAGCCTCCCCAAACCCCCTCTCCTCCTCCCTCCTCACCCTTCCCCCTCCCTTCTCCCCATGCCTTCCCCTTTCACCCCCTCCCCCCTCCCCTCCCCAAGTCA
>BOPN01002999.1:30000-35000 GCA_017312705.2 Penaeus japonicus | reverse complement strand
CTTGCCCATCTCTTCCTCTTCCTCATCGCTTCCTCTTGCCCATCGCTTCCTCTTGCCCATCACTTCCTCTTCCCCATCGCTTCCTCTTGCCCATCGCTTCCTCTTGCCCATCGCTTCCTCTTCCCCTCGGTCTGACTTACCCAACATCGCTCGCCCTAATTAACCCACCTTCGTTCTTCCTTAATACCATCTTCTCGTTCTTTTGCCCACCTGGTTTTGCCCTCAACTTCTTGCCCACTTATTTACCCACCTATTTTCCTACTATCTTCCTCATCGTTTTGCTTACTTATCTCCCTCTCCCCCACTACCTCTTACCCGCTTTCTTATCCCCCTTTTGCCCATCTACTTCCCCCCTTCATTTTGGCCCACCCATAATTCCCACCCACCTTCTTGATTATCTAACCCACTCTTCTACCCTCTTACCCACCCATCCGATCAAACGCCATCCCCCCATTGATCAGATCCTTGTGTCCTTACTCACTTACCCACCAACCCACCCTCTTACCCACCCAACTACTGGCCTCCTCCCGACGCATTTAACCACCAAGCTACAACCTTCCCCCACCCCCACGCTCACCCACCCACCCTACCATACATCGCCCCCACAGCCACTCGCCCTCCCTTCTTCCTCCCATCTCCCCAGACAAACCCCCTCTTCCTCTTCATCCTCTTCCTCCCCTTCCCCAACACACCGACCCACCCTCCTCCCCACCTACTCCTCCTCCCCTTCCTCCCCACCTACTCCTCCTCCCCACCCACCCTCCTCCCCTTCCCCAACCCACCCTCCGCCCACCCTCCTCCCCACCTACTCCTCCTCCCCTTCCTCCCCACCTACTCCTCCTCCCCTTCCTCCCCACCTACTCCTCCTCCCCTTCCTCCCCACCTACTCCTCCTCCCTTTCCTCCCCTTCCCCAACTCACCCATCCTCCCACCCTCCTCCCCACCTACTCCTCCTCCCCTTCCTCCCCTTCCCCAACACACCAACCCACCCTCCTCCCCACCCTCCTCCCCAACACACCAACCCACCCTCCTCCCCACCCTCCTTCCCAACACACCAACCCACCCTCCTCCCCACCCTCCTTCCCAACACACCAACCCACCCTCCTCCCTACCCTCCTCCCCAACATACCAACCCACCTTCCTCCCCAACACACCAACCCACCTTCCTCCCCAACACACCTTCCTCCCCACCCACTCCTCCTCCCTTTCCTCCCCTTCCCCAACCCACCCTCCTCCCCTTCCCCAACACACCTTCCTCCCCACCCACTCCTCCTCCCCACCCTCCTCCCCACCTACTCCTCCTCCCCTTCCTCCCCACCTACTCCTCCTCCCCACCCTCCTCCCCAGCGCCCCATTCCGATCTTACCTTTCATGCGTTACTCGAGTCTCCGAAGTCGCTAACGAGTTTGAGAGACGAGGAGCTCTGGCGTCCGAGAGGAGAGGCTTTGTTGTTATTTAGCTGTTATTCAGCTCTGCTCTTTCTCTCTTTCTTTATCTATGTTTGTCTGTATGGCTCTCTCTCTCTTTCGTGCTCTGTCTTTCTCTTTCTCTTTCTCTTTCTTTCTCTTTCGTGCTCTGTCTTTCTCTTTCTCTCTTTCTTTCACTCTTTTTCGTGCTCTGTCTTTCTCTTATTTTCTCTCTCTCTCTCTTTCTCTCTCTCTCTCTTTATCTATGTTTGTCTCTCTCACTTTCTATTTCTCTCTTTCTCTCTCTTTCTTTCTCTCTCTCTCTCTCTCTCTCTCTCTCTCTCTCTCTCTCTCTCTCTCTCTCTCTCTCTCTCTCTCTCTCTCTCTCTCTCTCTCTTTCTCTATCTCTCTCTAACTGTCTTTCTGTCTGTGTCTCTCCTCTTTTCACTGATTTCCTTTCTATCTGTCTCTCTATCTCCGTTTCCATTCTCTGATGAACAACCAAACAAGCAAGTGAGTGTTCTCCCTCTCCTCTTCCCTCTTCCTTTTCTCCTTCATCCACCTCCTCCTACTCACTGCCATGAAGACGCCATGCATAATTAAAGCATTCATGACCAATTCATGACTAATGAGATGTCCCTTACCATGAGCAAGCCGACGAGACACGCACAGACATACACATGTAGGTGCATTCGAACACAAGCACGCGAGAGAGAGAGAGAGAGAGAGAGAGAGAGAGAGAGAGAGAGAGAGAGAGAGAGAGAGAGAGAGAGAGAGAGAAAGGGGGAGAAAGGGAAGGGGAGAGAGAAAAGGAGGGAGAGAGAGAGAGACAGACAGACAGAGACAGAGAAAAGGAGGGAGAGAGAGAGAGAGAGACAGACAGAGACAGAGAAAAGGAGGGAGAGAGAGAGAATGAGAGTGAGAGAGAGAGAGAGAGAGAGAGAGAAAAGTAGGGGTATAGGGAGAGAGTGAGTGAGAGAGAGAGAGAGAGAGAGGGAGAGAGAGAGAGAGAGAGAGAGAGAGAGAGAGAGAGAGAGAGAGAGAGAGAGAGAGAGAGAGAAAGGTAGGGGTATAGGGAGAGAGTGAGAGAGAGAGAGAGAGAGAGAGAGAGAGAGAGAGAGAGAGAGAGAGAGAGAGAGAAAAGTAGGGGTATAGGGAGAGAGTGAGAGAGAGAGAGAGAGAGAGAAAAGGAGAGAGAGATTGACAGAGACAGAGACAGAGAGAGAGAGAGGGAGAGAGAGAGAGATAAGGAGAGAGAGAGAGAGAGAGAGAGAGAGAGAGAGAGAGAGAGAGAGAGAGAGAAAGAGAATATGGGAGAGATAGAGAAAGGGGGAGAGAGAGAGAGAGAAAAGGAAGGGGAGAGTGAGAGAGACAGACAGAGAGAGTTAGAGAGAGAGAGAGAGAGAGAGAGAGAGAGAGAGAGAGAGAAAGAGAAAGAGAGAGAGAGCCCACACACATACATAAACAAACCCCCACAAACAAACAAACACCCCACACTCCCTTCTACCATCCTTCTATTCATTCTCCAAAACCACCTGCCACTGCCCACGACAGCTCGCACTCTTCATGAGAAACGAGGCACAATAAGTTATTAAGCAAACATCAGTGCCAGCCGCATGACACATGTCGGTCTGTAATGACTTCATTAATCCAGGGTCGTCATGGGTGCCGCGTGGTCTAGCTAACGGTGCCAGTGCCAAGATTGGAGGGATTTTCTTGGCTAATTGTCAGGTTGTGGTTTAGTGGGTTTGTCATGGGTGACCTGGCTTGGCACTCGTTGGTCTGGTATGGTTTTGTCTTGACCTTGGTTGATGCTTTTTGACTTTATGAGGCATTCTGGGTATTGATATGGCATTCTCTGATATGGCACTCCCTGACCTAATTTGCACTCCTAGACCTTGTTGACTCTTAGGACTTTATTTACATTTTTTTAAGATCTAAAGTTTGGAATGATTTTTGTTTGTCTGCTTGTTTTCCAACTGGAACAATGAAATTTATCTTTGCAAAAGTCTCTTTCTTTTATTCAATTTTAGTTTTTATACATACATATATATATATATATATATATATATATATATATATATATATATATATATTTATATATATATATATATATATATATATATATATATATATATTTTTTTTTTTCTAGAACACCTTTATTTGTCGACTTGGCTTCTGAAACAGTCCCGTTTATCTGACAATCACAACCCTGGCCACGAAAATAGAATTTCCTATAGTTTTTATCCATTAATGTCATTCATGGATGAATGTCATGACCTCATGACCTCTTGGGTATTTGAAATTAGTTATATGACACGTGAATAAACTTAATCAGATCGTAAATAATCACGAGGGTCGTATTGATTACTGGACGCTGGTATATCATAATTTTCTTTGTTGTATTTTGGGAATTATTACATATTGTGTGGTATACGCGAAGATGACAATTAGTTTTATTTTCATATATGTATTAATTCAATTTCTTATTCATCCATTCAATTAAGAATCAATTTGATTGAACTTTTTTTGTCTATCGGAATTTTTTCCCTAATCTGAATGACCTTTGCGAATCGTGATGAATTAGTTTCTTTTTCATTTTCCACTCTTGAAAAAAAAAATCTGATTTTTTCCGTGATTTGAGATATGAAAAATCTATTAGTACAAGAAAGTGAACAATGTGTGTGTATATGTGTGTGTGTGTGTCTGTGCGTTTGTGTGTGCGTCTGTGTGTCTATTGTGTGTGTTTGTGTGTGTGTCTGTGCGTTTGTGTGTGCGTCTGTGTGTCTATTGTGTGTGTTTGTGTGTGTGTGTGTGTGTGTGTGTGCGTCTGTGTGTCTGTTGTGTGTGTTTGTGTGCGTGCGTGTGTGTGTGTCTGTTGTGTGTGTTTCTGTTTTGTGTGTGTGTGTGGACTTGCTTGTGTGTGTACGTGAGAGAAAGAATATGAATAGGTACCAATCAATCAACTAAATCAATGAAAAAGGTCAAAACAATGAAAACTACAATATAAACAATCAAATTACGAAATCAATAGCAAACAACTAATCAGGCGCATGAATCCTGACATAAACAAACGAGTGCAACGCTCACTGAGTGGCCCGAACAGCCCTCGCTCCTTGTGTGATGAATAGTGACTTTGGCTCCAGACTGTCCACGTCACAGCCACGGAACGGGTGGGTCGCTTGTAGTGTTGCGCTTTTTTCTGCACTGTTTGTTTTGTTATTACTCATTTTTTTTTTCTTCTTTACTTTGGTTTAAGCTCTTTGTTTCCTTTCTATGTCTCTTTATTGTTCTTTTTTTTCTCTCTCTCTTTATTTCGCTCTTTTTTTTTTCTTTCTTTCTCTCTCTTTCTCTCTTTCTTTCTCTCTCTCTCTCTCTCTCTCTCTCTCTCTCTCTCTCTCTCTCTCTCTCTCTCTCTCTCTCTCTCTCTCTCTCTCTCTCTCTCTGTCCATCTCTATCTCTCTCTCTCTCTCTCTCTGTCTCTCTCTCTCTACCCATCTCTATCTCTCTCTCTCTTTCTCTCTGCCCATCTCTATCTTTCTCATCGTATTCATAAACAGGCAAATGCACAGAACATATGCACAAACAAACAAA
>BOPN01002999.1:0-5000 GCA_017312705.2 Penaeus japonicus | reverse complement strand
TATATATATTTCTTTCTCTCTCTCTCTCTCTCTCTCTCTCTCTCTCTCTCTCTCTCTCTCTCTCTCTCTCTCTCTCTTCTCTTTCTCTCTCTTTCTCGCCCTTTCTCCCTTTCTCTCTGGCTGATGCTGTAGTGCAGAAGAGAGGAGAAAGAGAGAGAGAGAGAGAGAGAGAGAGAGAGAGAGAGAGAGAGAGAGAGAGAGAGCGAAAAGTGAAGGAAGAAAATAGAAAATACACACAAAAAAAAGAGAAAAAAAACAAGAGAGCAAGAGAGCTAAGGCTGCTAAAGCTGTTCCCGCAACTTAAGCTACAACAGCATCCTAGTCAACACTTTTTTTTCTTTCTTTCTTTCTTAAATCCAGTGCATTTCCCTTGAATTTATAAACAGAGATTCGTGTTGCAAAGAGAACGAAAACGGATGTCATTATATGAAATATTATGTTCGTAATTTCAACTTTCAACATTGATTTTCATTTATCATCACGGTGAAATGTCTGAAAAGTTAAGAAAAGAAACGAAAGAATTAGAAGTACAATAAGGAAGTTGAAGTAAAATGATAATAGAAGCATCAGTAAAATTATTATAATACGAAATGATAATGATATAAAATAACAATAAACATGATGCCAGTAACGGAAAGATTTGCATATTGGTCACCAGAAAAAGGCAAACATCCCATTAATAGGTGATGCATATTAAGTAATACATTACATTCATTTCATTAGCTGTCACCGCGGTAGTGTTGCCATCGAGTGTTCATCAAATTTAACCGATCGTGCTGCTTTAATACAGCGCATCGAACAGCGACTAATTCATTAGGCCATTTTTTTTAGGCCTATCAAATTTTCGCCTCTATGCACTGGCTTGATTTCGGTTTCACTTTGATAATGGTAGACAATTTCTCTCTCTCTTTCGCTCTCTCTCTCCCATTCTCTCTCTCTCTCTCTCCCTCTTTCTCTTTCTCGCCCTCTCTCTCTCTCTCTCCTTCTCTCTCTCTCTCTCTCTCTCTCTCTCTCTCTCTCTTTCTCTCTCTCTCTCTCTCTTTTACTTTATTTCTCTATCTTTTCTCTCAATGTTTTTCGTTTGTTGGTTTCCTATTTTACTTATTTGTTGATATGTTTGTGTAAGTGCGTGTGTGTGTTTACAGTACTTCAATTTGTTTGCTTATATTTGTATGTGTGTGTGTGTGTGTGTGTGTGTGTGTGTGTGTGTGTGTGTGTGTTGTGTGTGTGTGCTGTGTGTGTGTGTGTGTGTGTGTGTGCTGTGTGTGTGTGTGTGTGTGTGTGTGTGTGTGTGTGTGTGTGTGTGTGTGTGTGGGTGTGGGTGTGTGTGTGTGCTGTGTGTGTGTGTGTGTGTGTGGGTGGGTGTGTGTGTGTGCTGTGTGTGTGTGTGTGGGTGTGTGGGTGTGTGCTGTGTGTGTGTTTGTGTGTGTGTGTGTGTGTGTGTGTGTGTGTGTGTGTGTGCACGCGCGCCAGTATTTGAGAGTACGCGTGTGAATCAGCAGGTGTGCAATTGTGTTTGCGTATGTAAAACCAAATAAAGTTTATTCCCCGCTTAAATATCATAAAACAATTCTTACTGCCTGATATCCACTTTCCACCTCCATTTCAATCTATTTGATAATGTTAGAATTGCCGTTATGTTATATGGGCATCGCGTACAATATAATAGATTAGTGAGCCTTTTATAAAACAGAAATGAAAATCTGTAACGATCCTTTTACGTAAAAGCATCAACAGAATATTTCAATTTCCATTAATTTCAACAGAGTCTCTCGTGATGAATGACATTCAGCATCCTTCTGTCACTCAGCTGATCAAAAGTGACTTTGATTAATTCAGTGAAAATCACGCTCTTCGGGGAGTGATGAAGAAAATATGATTTTTTTTTCTTCTTCTTCTTTTCATTCTGTTTATCTATTACTTGTATATTTACTTTTTGTTTTGTTTTTTTTTCAAGATTTTGTTTCGTTCTTTTTATTATCTTTCTTCTTTTTCTTTTTTTTTTTCTTTTTTTTTCCTTTCCTTCTTTTGCTTATTATTTTCATCCTTATCAATATTTTCTTATTATACTTTTTATTATTATCATACTTGTCATTTTTCATATAGTTATAATCATTATCATTGTTATTGTTATATCATTATCATTATTACCCTTATCGTCAATAACATTGTTTTTTGTTATCATTATCTTTATTATTATTATCCTTATCATTATCACCATTACTATTACTATCATTATTAATTTTCTCATTATTATTATCACTATCATCATATAATTTTCATTATTATCATTGTTATCATTATCATTGCTGATAACATTATCATCATTATTGCTATCATTATCTAAATAAAAAAACGTATATACATTTAGTATAAACCCTTTTTTTTCATTTCACATTTTTCTTTCTGTTTTTTTTTTTTTTTTTTTTTTTTTTTTTTTTTTTTTTTTTATTCCCTGGCCGTAACCTCCTCTGCTTCATCATTCATCACGTGTTGCTGTCTTGGTTGCAACAAAGCCTAACTCTTGTTCATTTACCGGTAGTTTTTTTCGGATTTTCATTTTCATTTCTATTTTCCGGGTTGTATATTCGATTCATAGCGGAATCATTCATGCGTGGCTGCGCCGATTCGCTTGCTATTAGTTAAAATGTGATTTTTTTTTTTTTTTTTTTTCTTTTTTTTTTTTCTTTTTTTTTGCGATCACAGTATGAGTGGAAACACCTACTTTTCTATATACATAAACACGCACACACCCATATGTGTGTGTGTGTGTGTGTGTGTATACATTCGTGCGCATACAGAGACACAAACGCACATATATATTATACATGTAGACAAGTACATACGTGCACATACAAAAACACACTCACAAACGCAAAAAAAAAAAAATCATAACGTACATACATGGAAATATACAACATATCATACCAATGCATTAGCATATCCACAATACCCACACCCATACCCCATTTTCCCGTCCCACAGACATACTACCCGAGCTACGAAGACCTTTCCATCCTCCCTCCCTCTTCTCTTCTTTCCTTCCACCCCCCCCCCCCTCCACCCCCTCCCACCCCACCGCCACTCCCTCCATCCCTACCACCGTAACCCTACCCACGCCTACCTCCATTCAGTGTCATGTTGATTATTATAAGTGGTCATGACAAGGGCGCCGGGGAGAAAAGGTCACCCAAAAAAGGTCACCGAGCCACTTTAAACCCCAAGTGACCTGTTATGACCCGACCTGATCTCTTGCTATTATCAAGGAACACTATACTGCCCGGAACAACGAGGATGTATTTGCGAGATAGCGTTTTGTAAGGCTTTTTTTTTTTTTTTTTTTTTTTTTTGTCTTTTTTTTTTAGGTGTTAAGATGTCAAAACGAGGGAGGGAGGAGTAGAGGAGAGGGGGGAGGGAGGGTCGGGAGGGGGAGGAGAGAGGCGGCGGGGAGGAGGCAGGAGGAGAAGAGGTGAAGGGGAGGGAAGGGGGAAGTGAGAGAGAGGAGGGGTGGATGGGAGGGGGTAGGGAAAGGAGAGGAGAGAGAGAGGGGAGTGGGAAGAGAGGTAGGAGGAGGAGAGGTGAAGGGGAGGGAAGGGGTGAAAGTGAGAGAGGGGAGAGGGGGAGGGGGACGGGAGGGATGGGGCGAAGAGAGAGAGAAGAGACGCGGCGGGGAGGAGGTAGAATGAGGAGAGGTGAAGAGGAAGAAAGGGGGGAAGGGAGGGGGGAGGTGGAGAGCGGAAAGAGAGGGCAAGGAGAAGGAAGTGAGGGAGAAAAGAAGGGGCGGAAATAGAGTACCGAAGGGAAGAAAATGGGGAGTACGAAAGAGGGCACGGAAGGAAGGATGAAGAAAGGAAGGATATAGAGAGAGAGAGACAGAGAAAGAGAGAGAGAGAGAGAGAGAGAGAGAGAGAGAGAGAGAGAGAGAGAGAGAGAGAGAGAGAGAGAAATAGATAGATAGAAAGAGGGAAATAGATAGAGAGAGAGAGAGTGAGAGAAAGAGAAAGAGAGCGAGAGAAATAAATAGAAAAAAAGCGAGAAGAAAAAAAGAAAAGTGAAGTATCTATTACTAAGATGAAAAAAGATATTAGCGATGATAGAGGTAGTGCAGATACTTCAGTTGATAATGAGACTAATGATTGTAATGATTCATGTAATGATGTTTTTTTAAGAGTAATGATAAAGTTATCTTTAATCGTGTAGATAGTGATGATGACAATATCAAACATGAAAATGATAATGATTATAACTTGAGTCATTTTCATCATGTCATTGTGAACGATAAAAAAAAACAATAACAGTAACAATAACGATGAAAAAAATAAATAAATAAAACAACGACGATAAACCCAAGCCGTATTCCATAAAGATCTGAGAAAAAAACACGATAAAGAAGAGGGAAGAGAGGAGGAGGGGTGGGAAAGGAGAAGTGGAGGGGGAGGTAGGGGAGAGGAGAGAAGAGGGGAAATGGGCGGGGAGAGGAGAGAAGAGGGGAAGTGGGCGGGGAGAGAGGGGAGGGGAGAAGTTGAGGGGGAGGAAGGGGAGAGGGGAAATGGAGGGGGAGAAAATGGAGAAGAGAGTTTGGAGGGTAAGGGGGCGGGGTGGGGGGTGGGGGGGGGTTGAAGGGATAAGCCTACCATTGTAATATTTCCCCTCCTTAAGCAGAGGGGAAAATAGGAGCCTGGAGTATGAATGGAGCGTAAATGACCGCAGTGGATAAGATGATTTATGTCTCTTTCTGTTGTTTCTTACGTTATTTTCTCTTTTTCTTTTTTCTTCTCTTTATTGCCTTTCTTATCTTGATTGGGCTATTCTTATCTTTTTTCCTCTCGCTCTTGATTAGGTATATTTGTTTAAGCATTTCCTTCTGTGGATCTTTCCTCTCTTCCCTCTCCCTAGGAATATATAAGTATATTTAGATGTGTGTGTGTATACATGTACGCACACACACATATGTGTATGTGTATATATATATATATATATGTATATATATACATATATAT
>BOPN01002998.1:136997-154497 GCA_017312705.2 Penaeus japonicus | reverse complement strand
TTTTACCTTCATCAACAGTCCTCTTGTAGTGATGTGCTTCGCCCCAGCCATCCCTCCAGGACCAATGCACGAGTGTCCCTTTGTCGCCACGAGGGGGAAGCGGCGCCAAGAGATGGCGTTGCCCTGGAGGGCCTACTACTCACTCCCTCCCTGGAAGGAGGGCCTACCACATGCTCCCTCCCTGGAAAGAGGCCCATATTACCCCTGCGAGGCCGTGTTTCGGCGCTCAACCCCTTTATCATTAAGAAGGTCCTTGATGGTCAAGTGGGAGGCAGTTTTGATTTTGTCCGAAAGTTGCGAGATGGTAGCCTCCTTGTGAAAGTGCAATTTAAGTCTCAGGTTAACGATTTACTTAAGCTGACGCAGATTCATGACATTACAGTAAAAGTAACTATTCCTGTTGGCCCAAATACCTGTAAGGGAGTAATCTTTCACAGGGATTTGAGGACAATGGAAGAAAGCGAAATTCTTGATGCCATGAATGACCAAAACGTTGTGGACGTAAATTGCATGACCAAGAAAGATGGGAATGCGCGAACAAAGACCGGATTGTGTTTCTTGACCTTTGCTTCAAATAAAATTCCAAGTACTGTCAAAATCGGATATGAGATTGTTCAAGTACGACCTTACATTCAAAAGCCAATGCGGTGTAATAGATGCCAAAAATTTGGACACACCTCATTAAGATGCAATGATAAGGATACTAACAAATTCACTTGCGGTAAATGTACTGGAGATCACGATACCACTGAATGCACGGAAAAGACACTCAAGTGTGCTAACTGTGGAGGTCCCCATCAGTCAGGCTCTGCTGAATGCAGTAGCCTGAAGAAGGAGACTGAGACATTAGCATACATGAGAGAACATGATGTTAGCTACCGTGAGGCCAAGAAGAAAGTGGAAGGTTTGACAAGCAAACCCAATACTTCTTACGCCTCAGCAGTAACTAACACTGTTTCCAGTGCAATCAGTGTTGATCAGCAGCTTGCAGTTAAGGACCAGTAAATTGCAGAATTGAAAGAAACGGTAAAGGACTAAATGAATCAGATCAAAGAATTGAACAAAACAATTAAAGAAATTGCTGAATCAACCCAGCAAAAACAGCATCTTAAGGAGGTCGATACCAAATCACAATCCGGATCGCACCTCCTCGTCCAGGCGACCCCCACTAGAATCCCCGTCTGGTGGTTCGCTCGTAAGAGCAGACGATCTCTCGCCGGGCGTCTCTGGTGGAGGGGGAGCGGAGACTACTGTCTTCAAAAAATCTTGAGAGAGGCCCCCTCGGGAAGCGAGGGAGAGGAGGAGGCGCTCTCCTCCCAAAAAAAGAAAATAAAAACCACCGAACAAGGCACTTCCAAACCCCATAAAACGTAATCCACGCGTATACCATCATACAATGGAATCATACCAGTCTTAGATCAAAAATAAACTCTCTTAGATTATTAGCCTCGTCCTATGCTCCCGATATTATCGTACTACAAGAAAGCCATTTAAACGACCAAGTCTCTGACGAGGTCGTATCGCTAAGAAACTACCATCTTTAGAAAAGACCGAGAGGGAAGGGGTGGAGGCGGACTCGCCATGTACATCCACCAGAATCTCCCTTTCATTGAAGTGACGATTAATTCTACTTTGGAACACGTCGCATGCAAAGTAAAATTCAATAACACGTATCTGACTATATGCTCAGCTTACTGTCCACCTGATAAAAGGTTAATCTATGATGAGCTTTTTGCTATTCAGGACAGTCTGCCAAACAATAAATTAATTTAGACAATGTCGTCATACATCATGGGTTCTGCACGGTGAATGGTAGAGGTGAGCAGAAGAAGTTGATCAACGACTCTGATCTGTTCTTCTTAAATGATGGTAGTCCAACGCGAATAGACGATAATACCGGTAATTTGAGCTTTATAGACCTATCACTGGTTTCCCTCAACACTAAGAGCTGTGCGCCTGTGGCACACCATTGACGACTCGTTGGGAAGCGATCACCTTCCTATTTGTATTCAATATTCATGCGACACCACGAGGACGCCTTCAGCACCCAAATTTAACGTAAGTAGAAAGCAGATTGGGTCGCCTTCACAAGGAGCGTCAAGCTCGAAGTTGTTGGAGAAACCATTGATGATAAAGTAAACAGTGTTCAAAATTGTATTATAAATGCAGCAATGGCAACCATACCTAAGACTTCGACAGATAGCGTTAAGCATAGAGTTCCATGGTGGACACCAGATTGCCGCAGGGCGCTATGTGAACGAAATAGGGCCTACAGGCTTTTCCATAATAATATCACAAATGAGAACTTTCGCAAATACAAACAAGCGAGAGCTAGGCTCAACAGAACAACTAGACAAGCCAAAAGAGACTCCTGGCGAAGCTTTGTCTCTACGATAAACAGCAATACTAAAATTTCAGAGGTTTGGTCCACAGTCAATAGAATTAATAGAAAAAAACAATCAATAAAAATCAGAAACATTTTACATGAGGGAAATAATTATGATGAACCTAGAGACATTGCTAACACAATCGCCAGGCAGTTCTCTTATACAAGCAGCCTGAAAACTACAACCCTGCATTCCTGACCACCAAGGATAGCGAGCCGAGCTGCAACCAATTCACTTTGCCACAGGAGATAATTTTGATTACAATAAAGACCTTACAATGAATGAGCTTGTCCGAGCCCTAGAAGCCTGTAGAGGAACATCCCCAGGCTCCGATGAGATTCGATATGAGATGATAAAGCATTTTAATCATGATGACATGATTAAGTTGCTAGAAGTGTACACGATATGGAAAAGCCAGACTTTTCCAAATTCATGGCACTTCGCCCACATCATTCCCATATTGAAAGGAGGGGGAAACTCTAAACTACCGCCCAATTGCGTTGACAAGTTGCTTATGCAAGGTCATGGAAAGAATTGTTAATAGTAGGCTATTGCATTTTTTAAATACCAGAAATTTACTAGTTGACGAGCAGTGCGGCTTCCGAAAGGGACGCCAAACTCTCGATCAGCTAGTAAAACTGGAAAGTCACATTCATGAGGCATTTGCCAAAAAGCATTTTTTGATATCAGTATTTTTAGACATAGAAAAAGCCTACGACATGACTTGGCGACATGGCCTACTCAGAAAACTTTATGCTTTCGGATTACGTGGAAACTTGCCTTGTTTCATCCAAAATTTCATTTCTGACAGAACTTTTTCTGTCAAATTGTTTTCTGACAATGTCACTTTCTCGGACATTTGTCCAGCAAACGGGGTCCCATGTCTTTATCTCCCACATTATTTTTGAAAAATAAATGATATTTTACTTCATCTCCTCCTCTGAATCTTAAATACTCACTGTACGCCGATGATTGTGCATTATGGCACTCCAGCAATAATGCAGAGTTCTCGGCAAATCAGATCCAATTGGCACTGGATATGATTCATAACTGGGGCCTCCAGTGGGGGTTTAAGTTTTCCCATTAAAAAGAGTATTGGCGTGAGCCATAATACAGGAGAAAGCCTTAACATCAGGCTAACTTTAGACAACCATCCAATACCTATTCAAAATTCAGCTAGATTCCTTTGACTACTCTTTGATAGTAGATTGAATTGGAAAGACCACATTGGTCAATTAAAGAATAAATGTCAAAAAACACTCAATTTATTAGAAGCGCATTTCTGGACACAATGGGGAGCTGATAGAAAGTCTTTTGATTGATGTTATATAAATCCCTGATTAGATCTAAAGTAGATTATGGGTCAATCGTGTATGGCTCGGCAACGAGCTCAACTCTGAAAGGTTTGAATGTTGTGCAGAATGCGTGTTTACGCGTCTGTCTTGGAGCCCTTATGCACTCGCGACCGGAAGCCTAGGAGGTAGAGTCGGGAGTACCTCCCTCCTAGCGACGCCAGCTTGCGCGACCTAGCCGCGAAGGTAGCTGTAAGTCTCAACATCCAAACAGGGATGTTTTATGCTTGGGCAGGTAGGGCCCCAGTATCGCGGCGGAAGCCGCTGCTAACAGACTCCATGACCTTTGATAAAGTCGGTATAGATCTCTCTACCATCGATACCCTGGTTCAATCAAATATAGCACCGTGGGAGACACCCAAGTTTTCTACTGTTGTAGACTGGCTACCATCAAATAAAGCCACGGTGTCGGAGGTGGAGGTACGCCAGAGGTTCAGAGAGATCCTAATTAAACATCTTTCCTTTTTTCATTTATATACCGACGGGTCCAAGACAGACGAGTGTGTGGGAGCGGGTGTATGGTCGACTGAATGTCAGTTGAGATTTCGATTGCCGAATCATACATCGATCTTTCTTGCCGAACTTTTGCAATAGATAGCTTTATTTTGCCCCTATCGACGACCCACGATAGAATAGTCATTTTTTCAGACTCGTTAAGTTCAATTAAAGCCATTAAATCACTAGAAACCACCTATAATGAAATACAGGGTAATATCATTCGTAAAATGCATAGTGCCAATAAATCAATCAAACTGATATGGGTACCTGGACACTCGGGTATCCATGGTAATGAACAGGCTGACAAACTAGCCGGGTCGACTGGCGATCTGGAGCCTGGTATTATCCGCACAGATCTCAGGTGTTTTGTCTCTTTTATAAAAAGTAAAAAAATCCATCTCCTGTGGTAGAGTGAGGACTGGACTCACAATCAGAAAATTCAAAAATGAATAGAAATGTGGGACACATTCTTACAGGGAAGAACAGAAGGGAGGAGGTGGTATTGGCTCGGCTGCGGGTCAATGCCACAAGATATACCCACCTTACTCCCTATATGAACAAAAATTTCCCTCCACAGTGTGGTCAATGCAACAGACCCTTCTCAATACCACACTATCTAATATCATGCCAAATATATAATAGACAAAGACAAAAAATAAAAAACTATTTACAAATAAAAAATATAGAACTAAATATAAACAATTTACTATCAGATAATGAAAAAATAATTAGTAAAGTAATCACTTTTTTAAAGGAGACAAAACTTTATGACCTTATATAGATTGATAAAATAAAATGGAATCATTGGCTTAATAACCTTGGCCTGTGCCGCTGGTTGATAGCCAATAAATCCAACAACAAGCAAGTTTCGGCGCACTCGTGTATGAGACTCTTTTTGCCTCACACTACAAATTAAAACATAGAAGCAATAAGCTACAATCTGGTGCCACTTGAACTACCCTGTCTCAGGGCTTCTAGTCTCGCTAGATTTTATTGTTTCTTTGTTCGTTAAAGTAAAACAAATAAAGTAAATTACTGTATTTACAGTTTTCTCTGCTTTGCCTGCACCTTCAGTGCTTTATTTTGAAGGTGACACGAGACTACAAGTAGGAGTAGTCAGCCCCCACCCCAGACCCGCAGCTCTCTTCTACCACAGGGTAGCCCTTACGGGCTGACCCCTGGGTAGGGAGGCCCAGTAGTCTGGGGCGTCCTTTGGGCGCAACTTTTCTCTCTCACTAAATTTTTCTATTCTTCTGTGTGACTTTCCTGAGCCTACGGGAGTCTCCTTGTGAGCTCCTGTATTCGCTTGGGGGTGGGCACCGACTTACCGTCCTCGCATCTGCAGGTTCGGCTAGTTGGAAGGTGCCCTACACACAACTCCGATCCTTGGGTTGCATTTGAGAACGCAACCACTAAGGGGGTGAGGACGCTTAACAGAAAGACTGTTTTATTTTATCCTCCTTGAAGCTATTGGATGAAGATCCAACAGTTAAGGGAAAAGGTAGTCCCCTCAGGACAACGGGCTTTGGCCCAGGGTTCGGACCTGGTCCGACACCCAGTATGATTGATCCCCCGGCTACCCTTCCTCCTCCCCAAGGAGGAGGGGCGACTCAGACCCTTTCTAAGACCAGTAATGGAACCCCGACCAATGACCGACCCAGACGACACATTAATATCCCTCCCCAGAACGCAAGGTGCGTGAACATCCGTTGCATGAAAGAAAATCAATCCTTGCAGAATGTCAACCCCTTTATCATTAAGAAGGTCCTTGATGGTCAAGTGGGAGGCAGTTTTGATTTTGTCCGAAAGTTGCGAGATGGTAGCCTCCTTGTGAAAGTGCAATTTAAGTCTCAGGTTAACGATTTACTCTAGTTGATGCAGATTCATGACATTACAGTAAAGTAACTATTCCTGTTGGCCCAAATACCTGTAAGGGAGTAATCTTTCACAGGGATTTGAGGACAATGGAAGAAAGCGAAATTCTTGATGCCATGAATGACCAAAACGTTGTGGACGTAAATTGCGCTACTCAAGAAAGATGGGAATGCTAATTAAAGACCGATTGTGCTTCTTTATCCTTTGCTTCAAATAAAATTCCGCTAAGTAATTGTCAAATTCGATATGATTGTTCAAGTACGACTCTTTACATTCAAAAGCCAATGCGGTGTAATAGATGCCAAAAATTTGGACACACCTCATTAAGATGCAATGATAAGGATACTAACAAATTCACTTTATGTAAATGTACTGAGATCACGATGTTCACTGAATGCACGGAAAAGACACTCAAGTGTGCTGATCAGGAGTGTCCTCATCAGTCAGGCTCTGCTGATTGCAGAGCCGAAGAAGGAGATCGAGATATTAGCATACATGAGAACACGACAGTTAGCTGCTCGTGAGGCCAAGAAGAAAGTGGAAGGTTTGACAAGCAAACCCAATACTTCTTACGCCTCAGCAGTAACTAACACTGTTTCCAGTGCAAGCAGTGTTAATCAAAGGTCGCTAAGGACCAGGAAAGAATTGAGTTGAAGTAATTTCAATGAACTGGATTAGCAGAATTGAATAAGAAATAATTGGGCACAAATGTTGAATCAACCCAGCAAAAACAGCATCTTAAGGAGGTCGATACCAAATCACAATCCGGATCGCACCTTCTCGTCCAGGCGACCCCCACTAGAACTTCGTCTGGTGGTAGTTCTGCTCGTAAGAGCAGATCATCCTCCGCCGGGCGTCTCTCTGGTGGAGGGGAGGAGCGCCATGGAGACTACCGTCTCCAAAATTCCCGAGAGGCCCTCGAGAAGCGAGGGAGAGGAGGAGGCGCCTCCCTCCCAAAAAAAGAAAATAAAACCCACCGGACAAGGCACTTCCAAACCCCATAAAACGTAATCCACGCGTATACCATCATACAATGGAACTGTCGAAGTCTTAGATCAAAAGTAAACTCTCTTAGATTATTAGCCTCGTCCTATGCTCCCGATATTATCGTACTACAAGAAAGCCATTTAAACGACCAAGTCTCTGACGAGGTCGTATCGCTAAGAAACTACCATCTTTGTAGAAAAGACCGAGAGGGAAGGGGTGGAGGCGGAGTCGCCATGTACATCCACCAGAATCTCCCTTTCATTGAAGTGACGATTGACTTACTTTGGAACACGTCAAATGCAAAGTAAAATTCAATAACACGTATCTGACTATATGCTCAGCTTACTGTCCACCTGATAAAAGGTTAATCTATGATGAGCTTTTTGCTATTCAGGACAGTCTGCCAAACAATAAATTAATTTTAGGAGATTTCAATGCTCGTCATACATCATGGGGTTCCCCACGGGTGAATGGTAGAGGTGAGCAAGTAGTTAAGTTGATCAACGACTCTGATCTGGTTCTTCTAAATGATGGTAGAACTAAACGCGAATAGACGATAATACCGGTAATTTGAGCTTTATAGACCTATCACTGGTTTCTTCAACACTAGCAGCCGGTGCGCCTGTGGCACACCATTGACGCATTCCGTTGGGAAGCGATCACCTTCCTATTTCATTCACCATGCGACACCACGAGGACGCCTTCAGCACCCAAAATTAACGTAAAAGAGTGATTGGGTCGCCTTCAAGGAGCGTCAAGTCTGAAGTTGTTGGAGAAACCATTGTCGATATAAAGTAAACAGTGTTCAAAATTAGATATAATGGCAATGGCAACCATACCTAAGACTTCGACAGATAGCGTTAAGCAGAGTTCCATGGTGGACACCAGATTGCCACAGGGCGCTATGTGAACGAAATAGGCCTGCTAGGCTTTTCCATAATAATATCACAAATGAGAACTTTCGCAAATACAAACAAGCGAGAGCTAGCTCGTAGACAAGCCAAAAGAAGACTCCTTGGCGAAGCTTTGTCTCTACGATAAACAGCAATACTAAAATTTCAGAGGTTTGGTCCACAGTCAATAGAATTAATAGAAAAAAACAATCAATAAAAATCAGAAACATTTTACATGAGGGAAATAATTATGATGAACCTAGAGACATTGCTAACACAATCGCCAGGCAGTTCTCTTACATGCTGGGCTCGGAAAACTACAAATCTCTTATCTCTGACCACTCAAGGAAGCAGCCGAGCTGCAACCAATTCACTTTTGCCAGGAGATAATTTTTTGATTACAATAAAGACCTACAACAGACGAGCTTGTCCGAGAAGCTTCAGAGAACATCCCCAGGCCCCGATGAGATTCGATATGAGATGATAAAGCATCTTAATCATGATGACATGATTAAGTTGCTAGAAGTGTACAATGATATTTGGAAAAGCCAGACTTTTCCAAATTCATGGCACTTCGCCCACATCATTCCCATATTGAAAGGAGGGGAAATCCCAGATCCGCCATCTCTTACCGCCCTATTGTGTTGACAAGTTGCTTATGCAAGGTCATGGAAAGAATTGTTAATAGTAGGCTATTGCATTTTTTTAAATACCAGAAATTTACTAGTTGATTTGAGCAGTGGCTTCCGAAAGGGACGCCAAACTCTCGATCAGCTAGTAAAACTGGAAAGTCACATTCATGAGGCATTTGCCAAAAAGCATTTTTTGATATCAGTATTTTTAGACATAGAAAAAGCCTACGACATGACTTGGCGACATGGCCTATCAGAAAAATTTTATGCTTTCGGATTACGTGGAAACTTGCCTTGTTTCATCCAAAATTTCATTTCTGACAGAACTTTTTCTGTCAAATTGTTTTCTGACAATGTCACTCGACATTTTTGTCCAGGCAAATGTAAACCTAAGCCAAGGAAGTGTCTTGTCTCCTGCATTATTTATGTAATAAATGACATCTCCCCTCCTCGAAATCTTAAACATCTTTCACGATGATTGTGGCCATGGCACTTACAGCAATAATGCAGAGTTCTCGGAAAATCAGATCCAATTGGCACTGGATATGATTCATAACTGGGGCCTCCAGTGGGGTTTTAAGTTTTCCATTAAAAAGAGTATTGGCGTGGTTTTTACACATAGGAGAAAGCCCAACATCAGGCTAACTCTAGACAACCATCCAATACCTATTCAAAATTCAGCTAGATTTCTTTGACTACTTTTTGATAGTAGATTAAATTGGAAAGACCACATTGGTCAGTTAAAGAATAAATGTCAAAAAGCACTTAATTTATTAAAGTGCATTTCTGGACACAAATGGGGAGCTGATAGAAAGTCTTTACTGATGTTATATAAATCCCTGATTAGGTCTAAAGTAGATTATGGGTCAACGTGTATGGCTCTATAACGAGCTCAACTTGAAAGGTTTGAATGTAGTAGAATGCGTGTTTACGAGTCTGTCTTGAGTTCTTATGTGCACTGGCACCGAGCGCCTAGAGTCGGACCTCCTCCGTCTAGACGTCGCGAGCAGCTTGCGCTGACCTATGCCGCAAAGGTAGCCAGGCAGCCCCAACATCCCAACAGGGATGTTTTGCGCCGGCAGGTAGGGCCCCAGTATCGCGGCGGGAAGCCGCTGGGCAATAGACTCCATGACCTCACAGAAAAAGTCGGTATAGATCTCTCTACCATCGATACCCTGGTTCAATCAAATATAGCACCGTGGGAAACACCCAATTTTTCTACTGTTGTAGACTGGCTACCATCAGCCAAAGCCACGGTGTCGGAGGTGGAGGTACGCCAGAGGTTCAGAGAGATCCTAATTAAACATCTTTCCTTTTTTCATTTATATACCGACGGGTCCAAGACAGACGAGTGTGGGAGCGGGTGTATGGTCGACTGAATGTCAGTTGAGATTTCGATTGCCGAATCATACATCGATCTTTCTGGCCGAATTATTTGCAATTGATAAAGCTTTAGATTTTGCCCTATCGACGACCCACGATAGAATAGTCATATTTTCAGACTCGTTAAGTTCAATTAAAGCCATTAAATCACTAGAAACCACCTATAATGAAATACAGGGTAATATCATTCGTAAAATGCATAGTGCCAATAAATCAATCAAACTGATATGGGTACCTGGACACTCGGGTATCCATGGTAATGAACAGGCTGACAAACTAGCTGGGTCAGACTGGCGATCTGGAGCCTGGTATTATCCATACAGATCTCAGGTAAGTCAGCAAAATCCATCTCCTGTGGCAGAGTGAGGGACCGACTCACAATGCACAACAAAACAAAAGAAAAAATAGAAACGTGGGACACAGCCCACAGAAAATACAGAAGGGAGGAGGTGGTGTTGGCCCGCCTCAGGGTAAACACAACAAGACTTACACACCTCACTCCCTACATAGAAAAAAGATTCCCTCCTCAATGCCAACACTGCAATAGAACTTTATCAATAAACCATATACTTATAACATGCAATCAATACAATAACCAAAGACAAAAAATAAAAAATTACTTACAAATCAAAAATATTGAATTGAATATAAAAAATCTACTTTCTGATAATGAAAAAATAATAAGTAAAGTAATCACTTTTTTAAAGGAGACAAAACTTTATGACCTTTTATAGATTGATAAAATAAAATGGAATCATTGGCTTAATAACCTTGGCCTGTGCCGCTGGTTGATAGCCAATAAATCCAACAAGCAAGCAAGTATGTTTCGGGCCCCCCTCCACTCGTGAATGAAACTTTGCCCTGTCAACACCTCGGTGAAAACTTAGCAGCAACAAATTATAAGTCTTGTGCCGCTGGAGCTACCCTGTTTATCAGGGTCTCTTGTCACGCTCGACATTGTTGTTTCTGAGTTGAGTAAAGTAAACAAAGTAGAGTAAACACTGATTTTTCAGACTTTTTTGCACCTTGTGCTTTGGCTGCACCTTCAGTGCTCTGTATTTTTATAGGTGACACGAGACTACAGTAGAGTAGTCAGCCCCCACCCTGTTCGGGTGAAGCCTTCTTCTACTACAGGGTAGCCCTTACGGGCTGACCGGGTAGGGGAGGCCCAGTAGTCTGGGCGTCCTTTGGGCGGTAACTTTTTCTCCACCTGAATTTCTTCCATTTTTCTGGTGTGACTTTCCTGAGCCTGCAGGGGAGTTTCCTTGTGAGCTCCTGTATTCGCTTGGGGGGTGGGCATTGACTTACCGTCCCTCGCACTAGGCAGGTTCGGCGGTAGGAAGGTGCCTTACACACAAACTCCGATCCCTTAGTTGGTACTGAGAAAAGGTGGCTCCCACTAAGGGGGGCGAGGACGTATAACGAAAGACTTGTTTTTTTATCCTCTCTTAGCTATTGGGATTAGGGCGCTGATATATAATAGTTAAGGGAAAGGTAGTCCTCTCAGGACAACGGGCTTTGGCCCAGGACCTGGTCCGACACCCTAGCATGATTGATCCCCCGGCTACCCTTCCTCCTCCACAAGGAGGAGGGGCGACTCAGACTCTTCTAGTTATTAAAATCTAACCAAATGAACTCTGACCAATGACCGACCCAGAAGACATATTGATATCCCTCCAGAGAATGGCACTGATGCGTGAAAGAAAATCAATCCTTGCAGAATGTCAACCCCTTTATCATCAAGAAGGTCCTTGATGGTCAAGTGGAAGGCGGGTTTGATTTTAACTGAAAATTGCGAGATGGTAGCCTCCTTGTTAAGTTACAATTTAATCAGTTAAGAATTTGCTTAAACTGACGCAAATTCATGACCTACAAGTTAAAGTAACTATTCCTGCTGGGCCCGTACATCGTAAGGGAGTAATCTTTCAGGGATTGAGACAATGGAAGAAAAAGTGAAATTTCTTGAGGCCATGAAAGACCAGGAGCTTTAGTAGATCGTGAAATTCGAAAAATATTAAGAAAGATGAGACGCTGGATTGTTTTTGACTTTTCTTCAAACAAAATTCCAAGTACTGTTGAAGTTAAAGGATTTGTTCAAGTTCGACCCTATATCCAAAAACCAATGCATTGTAATAGATGCCAAAAATTTGGACACACCTCATTACGATGCAATGATAAAGATACAGATAAATTTATGTGCGGTAAATGTGCTGGAGCTCATGATACTACTACATGCAAGGAAAAGACCCTCAAGTGTGCTAACTGTGGTGTCCTATCAGTCAGGCTCTGCTGAATGCAGCAGCCTGAAGACGGAGACTGAGACATTGGCATACATGAGAGAACACGATGTTAGTTACCGTGAGGCCAAGAAGAAAGTTGAAGGTTTGACAAGCAAACCCAATACTTCTTACGCCTCAGCAGTAACCAACAACGTTTCCAATGCAAGCAGTATTAATCAGCAGCTCGCAGCTAAGGACAAGGAAATTTCCGAATTGAAGGAAACAGTTAAAAATTTAATGAATCAAGTTAAAGAATTGACTAAAACTATAAAGGAAATTGCTGAATCAACCCAGCAAAAAAAGCATCATAAAGAGGATGATACCAAATCACAATCTGGATCACACCTCTTAGTCCAGGCGACCCCTGCTTGAACTCTGCTCCGGTGGTAGTTCTTACTGTAAGAGCAGATCATCTTCTGTCAAGGTCTCTCTAGTGGAGGGGAGCAGGCCATGGAGGCTACGGTCTCCAAAAATTCCCGAGAGAGGCCCGGGAGGGGGAGAGGAGGAGGCGCCTCCCTCCCAAAAAAAAAAAATAAAAACCGGCGGACAAGGCACTTCCAAACCCCATTAAACGTAATCCAAGCGTATACCATTATACAATGGAACTGTAGGATCAAAATTAAATTCCCTTAGATTATTAGCCTCGTCCTATGCTCCCGATATTATCGTTCTACAAGAAAGCCATTTAAACGACCAAGTCTCTGACGAGGTCGTATCGCTAAGAAACTACCATCTTTGTAGAAAAGACCGAGAGGGAAGGGGTGGAGGCGGAGTCGCCATGTACATCCACCAGAATCTCCCTTTCATTGAAGTGACGATTAATTCTACTTTGGAACACGTCGCATGCAAAGTAAAATTCAATAACACGTATCTGACTATATGCTCAGTTTATTGTCCACCTGATAAAATGCTGATCTATGATGAGCTTTTTGCTATTCAGGACAGTCTGCCAAACAATAAATTAATTCTAGGTGATTTTAATGCTCGTCATACATCATGGGGTTCCCTGCGGGTGAATGGTAGAGGTGAGCAAGTAGTTAAGGTGATCAACGACTTGATCTGTTCTTCCAAATGATGGTAGTCCAACGCGAATAGACGATAATACCGGTAATTTGAGCTTCATTGACCTATCACTGGTCTCTTCAATACTAGCAGCAGACTCGTTGGGAAGCGATCACCTTCCTATTTTTATTCAATATTCATGCGACACCTCGAGGACGCCTTCAGCACCCAAATTTAACGTAAAAAGAGTACTGGGTCGCCTTCATTGTGGAGCACGGTTTCAGCTGTTGGAGAAACCATTGATGATAAAGTAAACAATGTTCAAAATTGTATTATAAATGCAGCAATGGCAACCATCCCTAAGACTTCGACAGATAGCGTTAAGCATAGAGTTCCATGGTGGACACCAGATTGCCGCAGGGCGCTATGTGAACGAAATAGGGCCTACAGGCTTTTCCATAATAATATCACAAATGAATACTTTCGCAAATACAAACAAGCGAGAGCTAGGGCTCGAAGAACAATCAGACAAGCCAAAAGAGACTCCTGGCGAAGCTTTGTCTCTACGATCAATAGCAACACTAAGATCTCAGAGGTTTGGTCCACAGTTAATAAAATCAATAGAAAAAAATCATCAATTAAGATCAGAAACATCATTCATGAGGGAAATAATTACGATTCACCTAGAGACATAGCTAACATAATCGCCAGGCAGTTCTCTTATACAAGCAGCTCGGAAAACTACAATCCTGCATTCCTGACAACCAAGGAAGCAGCCGAGCTGCAACAAATTCACTTTGTCACAGGAGATAACTTTGATTACAATAAAGATCTAACAATAAATGAGCTTGTCCGAGCCCTAGAAGCCTGTAGAGGAACATCCCCAGGCCCCGATGAGATTCGATATGAGATGATAAAGCATCTTAATCATGACAGACATTGTTGCTGTAAGTGTACACGATATTTGAAAAAGCCAGACTTTTCCAAATTCATGGCACTTCGCCCACATCATTCCCATATTGAAAGGAGGGGGAAATCCCAGATCCGCCATTTCTTACCGCCCAATTGCGTTGACAAGCTGCTTATGCAAGGTCATGGAAAGAATTGTTAATAGTAGGCTATTGCATTTTTTAAATACCAGGAATTTACTAGTTGACGAGCAGTGCGGCTTCCGAAAGGGACGTCAAACTCTCGATCAGCTAGTAAAACTGGAAAGTCATATTCATGAGGCATTTGCCAAAAAGCATTTTTTGATTTCAGTATTTTTAGATATAGAAAAAGCCTACGACATGACATGGCGACATGGCCTACTCAGAAAACTTATAAGCTGGATTACGTGGAAACTTGGTTTGAGTCCAAAATTTCATTTCTGACAGAACTTTTTCTGTCAAATTATTTTCCGACAACGTCACTTTCTCGGACATTTTTGTCCAGGCAAACGGGGTCCCACAAGGAAGTGTCTTGTCTCCCACCTTATTTTTATGTATGATAAATGACATTTTACCATCTCCTCCTCGAAATCTTAAATACTCACTGTACGCCGATGATTGTGCATTATGGCACTCCAGCAATAATGCAGAGTTCTCGGCAAATCGGATCCAATTGGCACTGGATATGATTCATAACTGGGGCCTCCAGTGGGGTTTTAAGTTTTCCATTAGAAAGAGTATTGGCGTGGTTTTTACACATAGGAGAAAGCCCAACATCAGGCTAACTCTAGACAACCATCCAATACCTATTCAAAAATTCAGCTTAGATTTCTTGGTCTACTCTTTGATAGTAGATTGAATTGGAAAGACCATTGTCGTTAAAGAATAAATGTCAAAAGCACTAATTTAAAGTGCATTTCTGGACATAAATGGGGAGCTGATAGAAAGTCTTTACTGATGTTATATAAATCCCTGATTAGGTCTAAAGTAGATTATGGGTCAATCGTGTATGGCTCGGCAACGAGCTCAACTCTGAAAGGTTTGAATGTCGTGCAGAATGCGTGTTTACGCGTCTGCTTCCCAAGTGCACTCGCATTGAGCGCCCAGAGGTAGAGTCGGGAGCATTCCTCCGTCTTAGACGCGGCCAGCTTGAGCTGACTTATGCCGCCAAGGTAGCCAGGCAGCCCCAGCATCCAAATAGGGATGTTTTGCGCCGGCAGGTAGGGCCCCAGCAACGCGGCGGGAAGCCGCTGGGCAATAGACTCCATGACCTCATAGATAAAGTCGGTATAGATCTCTCTACCATCGATACCCTGGTTCAGTCAAATATAGCACCGTGGGAGAACCCCAATTTCACCACCGTTTTAGACTGGCTACCAACAGCCAAAGCCACGGTGTCGGAGGTGGAGGTACGCCAGAGGTTCAGAGAGATCCTAATTAAACATCTTCTTTTTTTTCATCTTTGCTACCTCGACGGGTCCAAGATAGACGAGTGTGTGGGGGTGGTGTATGGTCGACTGAATGTCAGTTGAGATTTCGATTGCCGAATCATACATCGATCTTTCTTGCCGAACTTTTTGCAATAGATAAAGCTTTAGATTTTGCCCTATCGACGACCCACGATAGAATAGTCATTTTTTCAGACTCGTTAAGTTCAATTAAAGCCATTAAATCACTAGAAACCACCTATAATGAAATACAGGGTAATATCATTCGTAAAATGCATAGTGCCAATAAATCAATCAAACTGATATGGGTACCTGGACACTCGGGTATCCATGGTAATGAACAGGCTGACAAACTAGCCGGGTCGACTGGCGATCTGGAGCCTGGTATTATCCGCACAGATCTCAGGTGTTTTGTCTCTTTTGGCAAAAGCAAAATCCATCTCCTGTGGCAGAGTGAGTGGACCTGACTCATGACATATAACAGAACAAAGAAAAAATTGAACTGTGGGACACAGCCTACAGAAGAAACAGAAGGGAGGAGGTGGTGTTGGCCCGACTGAGAGTCAATGCCACAAGACTAACTCACCTCACTCCCTATATTGAAAAAAATTTCCCTCCACAGTGTGACCACTGCAATACACACCTAACAGTGGCACATATCATGATATTTTGCCAAAAATACCACAATAAAAGGCAAAATTTAATAAATTATTTTCAAATAAAAAATATTGATTTAAATATAAAAAATCTAATATCAGACAATGAAAAAATAATAAATAAAGTAATCACTTTTTTAAAGGAGACAAAACTTTATGACCTTATATAGATTGATAAAATAAAATGGAATCATTGGCTTAATAACCTTGGCTTGTGCCGCTGGTTGATAGCCAATAAATCCAACAAGCAAGCAAGTGTTTCGGGGAGAAAGACCATATTGGTCAGTTAAAGAATAAATGTCAAAAAGCACTCAATTTATTAAAGTGCATTTCTGGACACAAATGGGGAGCTGATAGAAAGTCTTTACTGATGTTATATAAATCCCTGATTAGATCTAAAGTAGATTATGGGTCAATCGTGTATGGCTCGGCAACGAGCTCAACTCTGAAAGGTTTGAATGTTGTGCAGAATGCGTGTTTACGCGTCTGTCTTGGAGCCCTTAAGTGCACTCGCACCGAGCGCCTAGAGGTAGAGTCGGGAGTACCTCCCCTCCGTCTTAGACGCGGCCAGCTTGCGCTGACCTATGCCGCGAAGGTAGCCAGGCAGCCCCAACATCCCAACAGGGATGTTTTGCGCCGGCAGTTAGGGCCCCAGCAACGCGGCGGGAAGCCGCTGGGCAATAGACTCCATGACCTCACAGATAAAGTCGGTATAGATCTCTCTACCATCGATACCCTGGTTCAGTCAAATATAGCACCGTGGGAAACACCCAATTTTTCTACCGTAGTAGACTGGCTACCATCAGCCAAAGCCACGGTGTCGGAGGTGGAGGTGCGCCAGAGGTTCAGAGAGATCCTAATTAAACATCTTTCCTTTTTTCATTTATATACCGACGGGTCCAAGACAGACGAGTGTGTGGGTGTATGGTCGACTGAATGTCAGTTGAGATTTCGATTGCCGAATCATACATCGATCTTTCTTGCCGAATTATTTGCAATTGATAAAGCTTTAGATTTTGCCCTATCGACGACCCACGATAGAAAAGTCATTTTTTCAGACTCGTTAAGTTCAATTAAAGCCATTAAATCACTAGAAACCACCTATAATGAAATACAGGGTAATATCATTCGTAAAATGCATAGTGCCAATAAATCAATCAAACTGATATGGGTACCTGG
>BOPN01002998.1:110766-114397 GCA_017312705.2 Penaeus japonicus | reverse complement strand
ACACACACACACACAAACACACACACATATATACAAATACCAACAACAATGATAATGCATATGGTTATGAGGATGATGATAATGACCATGTTACTGATAATCATAATAACAACAACAACAGTGAAACAACAACAAAAACAAATTCAATCATCTAGATAAATAAAATGAAAAACATCATAGCCAAATAACGAGAAAAGATACAAGAAAATACATATTTTGATCTGGCGACCATATGTATTAGCTTTCCTATATCAATTACCTTATTCAACCAACAAACTCATTATATTTTTTGAATAATTGAGTCTACGGTTTTTTGCTCTATTTGATTAGTTAATGAAGCCCTGGGGGGGGGGGGAAGGAGGAGGGGAGGAAGAGGGAAGGAGGAGAGGCGGAGGGTGGAAGGGAGGAGGGCGGAAAGGAAGGGAGGAGGGCAGGGGGAGGAGGGGGAAGAATGGGAGGAAGAGGGGAAAGGAAGGGAGGAGGAGAGAAGGAAGTGGGGAGGAGGGAAAGAATGGGAGGAAGAGGGGAAAGGAAGGGAGGAGGAGGGAAGGAAGGGAGGAAAGAGGAGGATGATGGGGGGGGGAGAGGAAGGAAGGGAGAAAAGGGTAGGAAAGGATTAAAAGGGAGAAGGAGGAAGAGGCAGAGGAGGAAGAGAGGGAGCAGGGTGAGAGGAGGAGGAGAAGAAGAAGAAGGAGGAAGAGGAGGAGAAGAAGAAGAAGAAGAAAAAGAAGGAGGGGGACACTGTCGAATCTTAATGGCTATTTTGAAGACGGAGATAAAGAGGGTTCTAGATGAAATATTTTGTTCTCTATATCCCTCTCTTCGTATCTATCTATCAATCTATCTCTGTATCGGAGGGAATTTCAACCTTATTCTTCCCTTTTGAACAACCTTAGCGTCAGCCATCTACCTCCTCCCCTTTGGGATAAAACAAAACAGCATAACTTTCCATTGTTTAGTAGCTAAGTAAGGGATTAAACACATAACCTTTTTGAGAAAGAAATAATTCCACAAAAAAATATAAAGATATTACACAATGCTTCACCTGTGGCTAAACACTACTAATTTCAAGATTAAAGTACTAAAAAAAAAAAAAAAAAAAAAAAAAAAAAAAAAAAACTTTCTCAGTGAATAAGCTCTAGAAGGGAATTAACGAGATAGCTGGTACTGCATCCAGTCAAGTAGCCTAGTCAACCGGGGAGCAGTTTCAATTCAACCACATCTAATGCCGGCATTTACATTCAATCAAGATCTGTATTTTTGATTCCATGGCAAGTAAACTGGAAAGCTCATTAAGCCAAAAATACGTTGAAAATAAGATAGAGCGAATTACCATCTCGATATGTGGATATGACTTGGATATTTCGCACTAAAATCGGACTAAAGATTCTTTCTGAGGGATCACAATCGCTAGAATCATTCATAAAGTCGATCGTCTCCTTTTGAATGGTATCAGACGTTCAACAATCAGGCTTTCAACCGAACATGGAGGCGCCAGAGAAAGACTCCTGGCGCACCTACGGGTTGAAAGTCTTTGGGATATTGCTAGTTATCTCTGCCTGAATCTCTGTCTTTCGCTGTGTCTGTCTGGTTGTTTCTCTTTCTCTTTCGTCTTTCTTTCTGTTTCTCTTGTTTCCACCTTTCATCTTCTATGATCTGTCTTTCTTATCTCATCTCTCTCTCTCTCTCTCTCTCTCTCTCTCTCTCTCTCTCTCTCTCTCTCTCTTCACACACACAAACACACATACACACACACACACACACACACACACACACACAAACACACACATACACACATACACACACACACACACACACACACACACACACACACACACACACATGTAAATGTATACATCCTAAAAGTGCACAGGGGAGGGGGGGAAGGGGGAGGGGGGGACGGCTCGGAAGGGCGCGCTGCGTGGCGATGCGAACGTGCTACCCAGACTCAACATGCCGACAACATTAACACTGATTTTGAGAGCTTTTTTGCTTTAATAAAACGACGTTCTAATTGGTATGTATTGCGTTTAAGTTATTGGAAGCGGAATATCTAAAGCAAAATACACATTTCAAATCATTTTAGTGTTTACGCATTCACTCATTAATAAATGAATTCTAATCAGATCATTATCATATTTTTTTTCTTTCAATATGTCTGCCGCTTCAAAGCTTGCGAAAATAGGTTAATTCCAGTAATTACTTAGGTTGATCATTTCATCTGGTTGTCATTACGTGCTTATTAAAATATTGATATCCTTTAGCCCTGCGATCTTCTGCAAAATATGTTACAACAATCTAATGAGCCTTTTGATAATCGATTTCAATATCTCTCCCGGAATATATTGTATTATTGTATAAACTACAAACTAGTGTAAATCACGGGAGAGGAAGAGGCATCGTGAAACATAACCATCGGCTAAATGTCCGAAGTTCCTACAACAAAAGCCTTGAGGGAATAAAAAAAAATGAGACAAGGACCGATTAAATAAAAATAAAAAATACCAAGAAATATGAAACTAGAGGTAGACTAAAGTATTTTTTTACATTAAGGTCCGATCGGGGAAGGAAGGGGGAGGGAGAGGGAGGGGAACAGGGGGAGAGAGAGGACAAGAGGGGAAGGGGAAGGGGAAGAGAGGGAGGACAGAAGGGGGAGAGGGGGGGCGGGGGACAAGAGGGGAAGGGGAAGAGGAGGGGGGGTAGGGGGCAGGTTAGTATCGTTACATGGTTCTCTTGGCTTCATTCCAACCCAATTAAAACTTGTAAAATAGAGAGCGTCACCGACAAATGGGAGGGCAACAGGAAAGGTGGGCGGAAAGGAGGCTGGGAAAGGTGCATAAATATAACTCGCGAAGAAATACGCCCGAAAAGTATTTAAAAAAAAAGTAAAATAAAAATAATTAAAAAAAACAGGTAGGAGCGCTACATTACGGTACGCACGAGGAAGGAGCCACAGAAAACGGGAAGAGGAAGAGACGGGAGGAAGGAGGGAAGTCAATGAGTGTCAAGATGTATGTCGAGGTGAAAGGTGCAAAGTAAGACATGGAGAGGCGGACGGTGGGAGTGAAGGGCAGGGATGGAGGAGGAGGAGGAGGACGAAGAGGAGGAGGAGGAGGAGGAGGACGAAGAGGAGGAGGAGGAGGAGGGGGGGAGGGAGAGGAGGAGGAAGAGGCGAAGTATGAAGAGGTGGTAGTGGTGGTGGAGGAGAAGGAAAAGGAAGAAGAAGAGGAGCAGGAGCAGGATGAGGATGAGGATGAGGAGGAGGAAGTGGAGGAGTAGGAGGGCCTGGAGGAGGGAGAGGAGGAGGAGGAGGAGGAGGAGGAGGAGGAGGAACAGGAGGAGGAGGAGGAGGAGGAGGAGGAGGAGGAGGAGGAGGAGGAGGAGGAGGAGGAGGAAGAGGAGGAGGAGGAAGAGGGAGAGAAGGAGGAGGGAGAAGAGGAGGAAGAAGAAGAAGAGGAGGAGGGGGAGGAGGAGGAGGAAAAAGAAAAAGAGGAGGAGGAGAAGGAGGAAGTGGAGGGGGAGGAAGATGATGATGAGGATGATGATGAGGAGGTGGAAGAGGGTTAGGAGGAGGGTGGGGGAGGAAGAGAAGGAGGTAGTGGAGGGGGAGGAGGAGGACAAAGAGGAGGAG
>BOPN01002998.1:35766-40766 GCA_017312705.2 Penaeus japonicus | reverse complement strand
TCCCTCAATCCCTCATTCCTTCACTCACTCCCTCACTCCCATACTCCCTCCCTCAATCCCTCATTCTCTCACTCACTCCCATACTCCCTCCCTCAATCCCTCACTCACTCCCTTAGTCCCTCCCTCAATCCCTCATTCCCTCACTCACTCCTTCAGTCCCTCCCTCATTCCCTCACTCACTCCCTTAGTCCCTCCCTCAATCCCTTATTCCCTCACTCACTCCCTCACTCCCTTACTCCCTCCCTCAATCCCTTATTACCTCACTCACTCCCTTAGTCCCTCCCTCAATCCCTCATTCTCTCACTCACTCCCATACTCTCTCCCTCAATCCCTCACTCACTTCCTTAGTCCCTCCCTCAATCCCTCATTCCCTCGCTCACTCCCTCACTCCCTTACTCCCTCCCTCAATTCCTCAATCCCTCCTCCCTGCTCCCTCACTCCTCATACTCCTCATAAATCCCTCATTCTCTCACTCCCTCCTTTAGTCCCTCCCTCAATCCCTCATTCCCTCACTCACACCCTCACTCCCTTAGTCCCTCCCTCAATCCCTCACTCACTCCCTCACTCCCTTAGTCCCTCCCTCAATCCCTCATTCCCTCACTCACTCCCTCACTCCCTTAGTCCCTCCCTCAATCCCTCACTCACTCCCTCACTCCCTTAGTCCCTCCCTCAATCCCTCATCCCCTCACTCACTCCCTCACTCCCATACTCCCTCCCTCAATCCCTTATTCTCTCACTCACTCCCTTAGTCCCTCCCTCAATCCCTCATTCCCTCACTCACTCCTTTAATCCCTCCCTCAATCCCTCACTCACTCCCTCACTCCCTTAGTCCCTAACTCAATCCCTCATTCCCTCACTCACTCCTTTAGTCCCTCCCTCACACCCTCATTCCCTCACTCACTCCCTCACTCCCTTACTCCCTCCCTCAATCCCTCATTCCCTCACTCGCTCCCTCACTCCCTTACTCCCTCCCTCAATCCCTCATTTCCTCACTCACTCCTTTAGTCCCTCCCTCATTCCCTCACTCACTCCCTCACTCCCATACTCCCTCCCTCAATCCCTCATTCCCTCACTCACTCCCTCACTCCTTTAGTCCCTCCCTCAATCCCTCATTCCCTCACTCACTCCTTTAGTCCCTCCCTCAACCCCTCATTCCCTCACTCCCATACTCCCTCCCTCAATCCCTCATTTCCTCACTCACTCCTTTAGTCCCTCCCTCAATCCCTCACTCATTCCCTCACTCCCATACTCCCTCCCTCAATCTCTCATTCCCTCACTCACTCCCTCACTCCCATACTCCCTCCCTCAATCCCTCATTCCCTCACTCACTCCCTCACTCACTCCCTCACTCACTCCATCACTTCTATACTCCCTCCCTCAATCCCTCATTCCCTCACTCACTCCCTCACTCCCATACTCCCTCCCTCAATCCCTCATTCCCTCACTCACTCCTTTAGTCCCTCCCTCAATCCCTCATTCCCTCACTCACTCCCTCACTCCCTTACTCCCTCCCTCAATCCCTCATTCCCTCACTCGCTCCCTCACTCCCTTACTCCCTCCCTCAATCCCTCATTTCCTCACTCACTCCTTTAGTCCCTCCCTCATTCCCTCACTCACTCCCTCACTCCCATACTCCCTCTCTCAATCCCTCATTCCCTCACTCACTCCCTCACTCCTTTAGTCCCTCCCTCAATCCCTCATTCCCTCACTCACTCCTTTAGTCCCTCCCTCAATCCCTCATTCCCTCACTCCCATACTCCCTCCCTCAATCCCTCATTCCCTCACTCCCATACTCCCTCCCTCAACCCCTCATTCCCTCACTCCCATACTCCCTCCCTCAATCCCTCATTTCCTCACTCCTCCCTTTAGTCCCTCCCTCAATCCCTCACTCATTTCCCTCCTCCCTGCTCCCTCCCCTCAATCTCTCATTCCCTCACTCACTCCCTCACTCCCATACTCCCTCCCTCAATCCCTCATTCCCTCACTCACTCCCTCACTCACTCCATCACTTCTATACTCCCTCCCTCAATCCCTCATTCCCTCACTCACTCCCTCACTCCCATACTCCCTCCCTCAATCCCTCATTCCCTCACTCACTCCTTTAGTCCCTCCCTCAAACCTTCAATCCCTCACTCGCTCCCTTAGTCCCTCCCTCAATCCCTCATTCCCTCACTCACTCTCATACTCCCTCCCTCAATCCCTCACTCACTCCCTCAGTCCCTCCCTCAATCCCTCATTCCCTCACTCACTCCTTTAGTCCCTCCCTTAATCCCTCATTCCCTCACTCGCTCCCTCACTCCCATACTCCCTCCCTCAATCCCTCATTCCCTCACTCACTCCTTTAGTCCCTCCCTCAATCCTTCATTCCCTCAATCACTCCATCACTCTCATACTCCCTCCCTCAATCCCTCATTCCCTCACTCACTCCCATACTCCCTCCCTCAATCCCTCATTCCCTCACTCCCATACTCCCTCCCTCAATCCCTCATTCCCTCACTTACTCCTTTAGTCCCTCCCTCAATCCCTCATTCCCTCACTCACTCCCATACTCCCTCCCTCAATCCCTCACTCACTCCCTTAGTCCCTCCCTCAATCCCTCATTCCCTCACTCACTCCCTTAGTCCCTCCCTCAATCCCTCATTCCCTCACTCACTCCCATACTCCCTCCCTCAATCCCTCATTCCCTCACTCACTCCCTTAGTCCCTCCCTCAATCCCTCATTCCCTCACTCACTCCCATACACCCTCCCTCAATCCCTCACTCACTCCCTTAGTCCCTCCCTCAATCCCTCATTCCCTCACTCACTCCCATACTCCCTCCCTCAATCCCTCATTCCCTCATTCCCATACTCCCTCCCTCAATCCCTCATTCCCTCATTCCCATACTCCCTCCCTCAATCCCTCATTCCCTCATTCCCATACTCCCTCCCTCAACCCCTCATTCCCTCATTCCCATACTCCCTCCCTCAATCCCTCATTCCCTCATTCCCATACTCCCTCCCTCAATCCCTCATTCCCTCATTCCCATACTCCCTCCCTCAATCCCTCATTCCCTCATTCCCATACTCCCTCCCTCAATCCCTCATTCCCTCATTCCCATACTCCCTCCCTCAATCCCTCATTCCCTCACTCACTCCTTTAGTCCCTCCCTCAATCCCTCATTCTTTCACTCACTCCCATACTCCCTCCCTCAATCCCTCACTCACTCCCTTAGTCCCTCCCTCAATCCCTCATTCCCTCACTCACTCCCTCATTCCCATACTCCCTCCTTCAATCCCTCATTCCCTCACTCACTCCTTTAGTCCCTCCCCCAATCCCTCATTCCCTCACTCACTCCTTCACTCCCATACACCCTCCCTCAATCCCTCATTCCCTCACTCACTCCCTCATTCCCATACTCCCTCCTCCAATCCCTCATTCCCTCACTCACTCCTTTAGTCCCTCCCTCAATCCCTCATTCCCTCACTCTCCTTACTCCATACACCCTCCTCAGTCCTCATTCCCTCACTCACTCCCTCATTCCCCCTACTCCCTCCCTCCAATCCCTCATTCCCTCACTCACTCCTTTAGTCCCTCCCTCAATCCATATATTAATATTTATATATTAATTAATCTATTCATTTATTGATTTATTTACACACACACACACACATATCTGTATATACATACACACAGATACACATGAAACTATCTATACATATATAGATAGCGATAAAAAGAGGAAATTAATTGTGATCAGTAAACAACGGATTGCTGCATTTATTTCTCACTCACTCCCACGCTCCCTCAATCCCTCCCTTAATCCCTAACTCCCTCACTCACTCCCTCAATCCCGCATTCCCTCCCTCACTCTCTCACTCATTCCCCCACTCCCTCATACCCTCACTCACTCCCTTAGTCCCTCCCTCAATCCCTCATTCCCTCCCTCACTCTCTCACTCTTTTCCCCACTCCCTCATTCCCTCACTCACTCCCTTAGTCCCTTATTCCCTCACTCACTCCCTTACTCCTTCCCTCAATCCCTCATTCCCTCACTCACTCCCTCACTCCCTTACTCCCTCCCTCAATCCCTCATTCTCTCACTCACTCCTTTAGTCCCTCCCTCAATCCCTCATTCCCTCATTCCCTCACTCACTCCCTTACTCCCTCCCTCAATCCCTCATTCTCTCACTTACTCCTTTAGTCCCTCCCTCAATCCCTCATTCCCTCACTCACTCCCTCACTCCCTTAGTCCCTCCCTCAATCCCTCATTCCCTCACTCACTCCTTTAGTCCCTCCCTCAATCCCTCATTCCCTCACTCACTCCCTCACTCCCTTACTCCCTCCCTCAATCCCTCATTCCCTCACTCACTCCCTCACTCCCATACTCCCTCCCTCAATCCCTCATTCCCTCACTCACTCCTTTAGTCCCTCCCTCAATCCCTCATTCCCTCACTCACTCCTTTAGTCCCTCCCTCAATCCCTCATTCCCTCACTCACTCCTTTAGTCCCTCCCTCAATCCCTCATTCCCTCACTCACTCCTTTAGTCCCTCCCTCAATCCCTCATTCCCTCACTCACTCCTTTAGTCCCTCCCTCAATCCCTCATTCCCTCACTCACTCCTTTAGTCCCTCCCTCAATCCCTCATTCCCTCACTCACTCCCTCACTGCCTCACAGTGTCCAAACCTTCCGCCTGGCCCAGAGATGCTGCAGAGGCTGATTCTCGCTCAGAGTGCTGGCTCTGACGCACCATAACTTCCACACGATGACAGTGTATGCCAGCACCATCACTGCACCGGGCACGAAGAACAGAATCAGCACCAGCTGTCGAGGGGCAAGCAAGCAGTCAGTGCACTTTGCTGCGCCACTTAAAAGATAAACAGAGGCGCTGTCTGTACAGGTATTGGGTGAGAATGGTGCAAAGGGGGAGATTATTGGGAATTTTTTCAATATATTCGGATTGATGTATTAATTACCACAGGTGCATTCCTCATTCCCTCACTCACTCCTTTAGTCCCTCCC
>BOPN01002998.1:30766-33266 GCA_017312705.2 Penaeus japonicus | reverse complement strand
TGACCACGCAGTGACACTTCTTCCTCAAGCGCCACCTAGCCATCAACCACACGAAAAAAGGTGACACTTGGGTCTACTACCTCACACTCCAGCCTTCCAGTCGAGCAGTCCCTTCAGCCACGGCGGCCAGCCTGCATTCTACTCAACATATCCTCGATAAACATCATCCTTGTTAACCTTGTGTTAGGCGATCGTCCTCATTCCCACTTTCAACAATGGACAAGTAAACACCAATTGTTTACAACGTTGCAGACAGGACGTAAACAATGGATGTTTACATGAATACTTTCTACTGAATCGCTGTTGCATTCTTTACCTCTACGACCTGCAGGTCCCTCATGTAGAAGCTGGGAAGAGCCACGACCACGGAGATGGCCCAGATGGCCGAAATGGCCACCGACGGGAAGGAGGTGGCGTTGCGTGCGCGGATCGGCATGGTCACGGCGTAGAGGCGGTCGCAGGCCACGGCAGCCAGCGTCAGCACCGACACCGTAACGGAGGTCACTGAGGTCAGAGTAGGTCATCAGGTTGCCATGGTGGGAAGAAAAGAAAGGGAAAAATCTCATTTCATTCGAGGTTTGGACATTTTTTCTTCCTTTTTGCAATTGATTCGCATCTCGACTCCAATTTCATTCTCTTTTTAATTTTGACCCTTGATATAAATCCTTGATAAATTTACCTACGGATTTATCAATACGTCAACCTACTTACTTATTCTCTTATCTATCTATCCATATATCTATCCACCTATCCTTACACACCTTCCACCAGGACATTGATTTTGCAGATGTAACGCCCAAGAACGTATAGCGGGTGCGTGATCCTGTTGATAACGAGAGGCCAACAGAAAAGGGTAAACAGAAAGTCGGCGATAGCGAGGTTGACGAGCAAGTAGTTAACGGTGGAACGGAGAGAAGCGCTCAGGTAGACCACCGCTATGACGGACAGGTTTCCGAACAGAGACAGAAGAACGACGGGCGCCATGAGACATATCTGTTGACGACGAGAGAGAAGTAGTTTGTTTGTTTTTAAGCTTAGGTTTTCGTTTGGAGAGTGTGTTATTTGTGTCATTTTGCGGTTGAGTTTGCTGTGTGTGTTTGAGAAGTGTGTATGGAGGATATACGCACCTGCATATGAGTGTGGTCAGAAACGTGTATAAATATATACTTGTTTGAAGACAAGCATATAGGCATACGGGATATATACATGAACACTTTAAACAGACACACACATACATATATATTTATCTATCTATCTCCTCATCTATCTATTCATCCAGTTATATATCTATTTACCCATCTATATATCTGACTCCATATATATCTACCCATCTATATATCTATCAATCTATACATTTGTCTTTCTTCCTATCCACCTATCTATCCATCTACATATCTATCTATCTATCCATATAGCTATCTCCCTCCCTATCTATCTATCTATCCAGATATATACCTACCTATATATATCCACCCCCCCAAAAAAAAAAAAAAAAAAAAAAATCACATACGTTATTATGCTTATACTTCCTCGTCCCACATCAACCGAATAACACAAAAATACCTTGGATATTGCATAACCGTCCATTTCCCAAGTTGGTGGTGTTGCATTGAAGCTCTGATTAGCAAGGACGATCTGCGAACTGTTGCAACCAAAACTCATGGTTGAATGTGCTTCTTTCACCCTGAAAAGAATAGCTATTCTTAAAGTGATATGTAAGAAAAAAAATCTATTAGGATCTTATTAAAAATATCTATTGGGATTATCTTTAAAGAGGCATTTGTGAAAGAAAGTTCTATATTATGGTTGATCTAAGGGGAATATATGAAGAAGATCAGTATCCATTTTCTTAAATTAATGGTTGGATAAGTTGAATGACCAGATGATTATGATGATAATAGAAATTATAGAATTAATGACAATGAAAGGAAATACAATGATAATAGTGATAATGAAAATGATAATGTCAATAGCAATGATGATGATGATAATGATAAGGATAATTAAAGTTATAATGATAATGATGATCATAATCATAATGATGACAATGATAATGATAATAAAATGATATTGATGATAATGGTAGTGATACTATTAATAATGTTGATACTAATAATCGTAATACTTAGACTAATAATAACTACAGTAATGATACTATCAATGTTAATAATAATGCTAATGATGATAATGATATATATGATGATAATGATATATATGATGATGATGATGATAATGATAATAGTAATGAAAAAGATCATTTCAATATTAGTATTGAAAAAATGTCAATGAAAATAAGGATAACGGAAAAATAATGATAATGATGATGGTAACGACAATAATGATGATACTGATTATGTCAATGATCATGATATCAATAATGATAACAGTACTAGTAATGATGATGGTATCAATGAGTATAATGATAATGATAACAATGATAATATAATGATAATAGTCGTGATGGTAACAATGATCATTACTATCATCATTATCATCCAGA
>BOPN01002998.1:18266-23266 GCA_017312705.2 Penaeus japonicus | reverse complement strand
GAGATTCAGAAAAAAACGAAATGTGATTTTTTGTAACACCAGAACTTGACAAAGCATACGGAAATGTAAAAGGGAAGAAAAATGATGTTCATAAAGACAAAATAACTCAAACAATAATATTGAGTGGCATCGCAAGCCAATATACATATTCGTCACCACACTTCTAAAAATAAAGTGATATGTCATGGTAGTCTCACTAGCACTGTGTGGTGACGCTGTGCAGTCCGCGTGACATAATCCTCTGAGGAAGCAATATAGCGAAAAACGTGAGTTTTCCTTTGTTTCCCTTCGTTCTTTGGTTTACAATGTGTTCGTCATGAATCCTTCGCACGCGGGGCATTGTGGGTAGTCGTGTGATGATGGTGGTGGCAGCAGATACGGAGGAATAAATGGTGAAAATAGGGAAATGGTAGTTTGGTGGCGAGAATATCGACAAATCAGTGACGGACTGTAGTTTTTTTGTTATCATTTTCGTGATCGTGCAGTGATGATAGTACAAGAAGGATGTAAAAGTGATGACAATGCGTTTGTATTATGTGAGGGAGGATTATATGTGACTCAGGACACTGCTATGCTAAGATATTCTACATCGGCGAGATATTCACTACCTCATGTAAGTACGGCACATCTTCAGACATTTCACTCGTTAAAAAGACGACCATATATGACTTCCCCGTTGATTCTTTATATATCTAGACATAAATGTATTGAAGTAATGTCGAAACTCTCGCAAGGATCTGAGTAAATGTTGACAGCAATAGTAATCTTCGTAAAAATGATAAATGTATTAAGGTCGGCAATCAAGGAGGATGATCTTAATAGAATCGGAATAATTCGCTCTGACAGAGATTCTAAGAGATTCTGACGATCAGCTGATTATCAAACGCCACTCAGACGGGCTGCGAGTGAGTGAGAAGCGGACCTCATTCATGGTTTGTAAACACGAGACAGCGTTTAATGATACTGAGATAAATTTGTAAACATTTACGGCAGAGGTTTGTAAACAAGTTTTTTGCGTTTTTTTTCATGTGGTTAATTGATTCGTTAGAGTTGGGTGTTATCAGAGTATATTAGCTAGCTATACCACCACAGAACATGTGTGTTTGTATGTGTGTGTGTGTCTGTGTGTGTGTACACACACAAACAGACACACACACACGCACACACACACACACACACACCTATATATGTACACACACACACACACACACACACACACACACACACACACACACACACACACATATATATATATATATATATATATATCATTCGTGCATTTGTCCGTGTTTGTTTTTATGCTATATGAAGATATACACGCAAGCCCCATCGAATCTCATTTGCATCTTAAGCCAAGGTGCACAAAGAGGCGACTCTGAAGAATACGGGACATATATATACATATATATATATACAGGTATATATATACATGTATATACATACATACATACATATATATTTACATATATATATTTATATATGTATATATATATATATATATATATATATATATATATGTGTGTGTGTGTGTGTGTGTGTGTGTGTGTGTGTGTGTGTGTGTGTGTGTGTGTGTGTGCGTGTGTGTGTGTATGTATACTCACATATATGTATGTATATGAATAGATTTATATTTACATGCATATATATATATATATATATATATATATATACATATATATATGTATATATATATATATATACATATATACATACATATATATACATACATACACATTACTATTATCATCAGAATCATAATGATTAAAGATAGGCATATAAATAATGAAAATAACGGAAAAATAGAAAAGAAAAGAAAAGAAAGAAAAAGAAGAAAAAAATATATAAATATATATATATATATATATATATATATATATATATATATATATATATATATATATACAAACAATGAAAATGATAAAATAACACATGAACAACGCGAATCAATCACTTAACAGCAGATAGCCATTCACTGACCTTACACTTCCGATTATAGGCTTATAATCCTTCCCTTTATAGCAGGACTGATGAACAATTGACCTGAGGATGAATGGCATTGTGTGAATGAAACAAGAGTAAGTGAAAGAAGAATGAAAATATGAACGGTGAATGACACATTTTTGCTCTGATATTTATTTTTTTATGTACGTAATGTTGTCATCAGATCGTACAATAAAGGATATCTCTTAGTAATAATCATATGATTATAATAATTTAGTAGCCCCGTGTTCCGGGCTACTGAATATGACTTGCGGTTCCTGGGTCAGTCTCGCTACCTACGGAGTTGGTAATGAACGTGTGAGTTATGTCTTGTGGGTAAGCCTAAGCCTTTTAACACACGGAGACTAAAAGTGGTTTGTAATTTTTTAGGCCACACGCCAAATAGCCCACCTGGTGCCCAACAACAAACTCTGTGAACTATACAAAGCGTTCTGGTGTCAACAAAGAGTTGTATGTGGCGATATACGGCCTTTTGAGTATGGTCATCTCTTTATATAATAGTTTTGTAATTATGATAGGCTTCTGTAGGATCAAGTGGATAAGGGCATACTTAATATACCCGCAGATGTGAAGCAGATGTCTGCGACCTTGAGAAAAAAAGGTCATTAGAATGAAGTTTCCAAAGTAGCAGAGTAATATTCACGAGGCATATTTCCCCAGTTTTTTCACATTTTGTAAAATTCCCTCAGAAAAGTGCAAGGAAGAAAACCTGATTTGGGAAAAATACAGAAGACACCAATTCTGACCTCATTCGCTTACGACAAGACATTTTGATATTTACTACCAAGACATTACTACTAAGACATCTTGATACCAAGATATTACTACCAAGACATTACCAAGACATTTTGAAACCAAGACACTTTGATACCAAGACATTACTACCAAGACATTTTGATATCAAGACATTACTACCAAGACATTACTACCAAGACATTTTGAAACCAAGACATTTTTCCTCAGAAAATAAATGGAAATGATTCACTACGTTTTTTTCGGTAATTGAACCTTGGTTTAAGGAGCTTGTCACAGGGGAACAAGTTTAGAAGAATACTATTGCGTGTTGTTCTATGGTTAACAAGAACAATAAGAATATTTCCTCCGAGGAATCTAACTCTACGTTCTTAAATACTAGTTTGCTAACTTAAACTCTTTTCCTACTTTCTTTAACATTTGTTTCTAAAACCTGAAAAAAAAAACTCCAAAATTGTGGTAATATAACAGGATTACAGAAAGGGAGAGAAATATTCAGTCGCTAGTGGGCAAATTTTTGGCCATCTCAAGTACGAATGACACTTCAGTTAATATTAATTGAATAATAATTCTATTTATAGGTCAATAAGCGACGTTAAACAGTATTCCTATTATGCTATTTTCTCCGTCAGTTCCAAGAATCCCAATTGAATACTCTATCGGACCTTGAGGCGCTTGCCTCAAGAAGTCCCAGTTATCCCGTGCGTTACTCCCTGCTAGATGAGGCCCCGCCGCTGCTGTAGCGTAATTATCTATGACTAAACGGGCATTAATGCTGTGGCGACGGGCATGGGTGGTGGGTATGTGTGCTACACGTCATGATGGCAGGAAATTGTCTGTAAATAGCGGAGTGATTAAACCCTCTGTGTGGACGCGTATGCATAGGTGTGTGTGTGTTTGTGTGTGTGTTTTTTTGTGTGTGTGTGATTATATACATTCATGCATGCATATATATATATATATATATATATATATATATATATATATATATATATGTGTGTGTGTGTGTGTGTGTGTGTGTGTGTGTGTGTGTGTGTATACATATATAGATAGATAGATGGATAGAAATAACTGGAGATAAATTGAGAATCAGTAAGTAATTCAGTTAATCGATTAAATGACAACACCTAACCTTCAGAAAAGGTATAAAAAGAAAAAGAACAGCAAATGTGTCATGTACATCAGTATACTACCATTACCTTCGTTTTCCAAGTATACCTGCACCACAAAACCTAATTGAATATCACTCTAGCACCATACTCATCCCTTACCTCTCAAAGGTAATATATCAGAAACCACACAGCATAATGATACTGATGTTATATTCACTGCGAGAGCGTAGTAGAACATTTATCAAGCAATATCTCCAAAACGGAAAATGAACGAGAGAGAATTATTCTAAAATGCTGCCAGTAAAAAAAGGGTAAGAATTACAGCAGAGGAAGTGAATGAGTGTACAACATACCCAAGATAAAAATGCACGACACAGCCAAGAACTATATACTAAGTAGACACATCCAGTGCTACTTAGAACGACGTTACGTGTGAGAGAAACAGAGAGGGAAACCAACGAACCAGACTGGACAAGAGGACGAGCTGAGGTAAACTGCCAGCTATGCTCCGGCCGCCACGTGAAGCCGCCTCTTACCCCCCAGGCCCTTACCCTTTCCCACCCCCCAATCCCCCATCCCTCATCCCTATCCCCATCCCACAAACACCCCCCCTCCCCCTCTTCCTCCCCCTTCATCCCCATCCCACAAACACCCCCCCTCCCCCTCCTCCTCCCCCTTCATCCCCATCCCACAAACACCCCCCCTCCCCCTCCTCCTCCCCCTTCATCCCCCTCCCACATACCTATCCTACCGACACAACACACATTCTTTTTTTCCCGCCTTTCGCTCCTCATGTCTCGGTGAATCGACCGCTTTCTATGTTATTCTGTTTGCAATCCTCTTTGAATTTGTTTACCTGGTGTTCTCCCCTTTCCGTCCGTGCTTGTTTTGCTAACTGTCACTCCCTCTCCCCTCGCGTGTGTATGGGGTGTCGGTGTGTACATATATACGGAGAGTGAGTATTGGTATTTGTAGCACAGTGTGTGAACGCATACATATACGTCCGTACGTTTATATGTATGTGTATATGTAGATATATATATGAATATGTATATGTATATAAATATGTATATGTATATATCTATGTATATATATACATACATATGAATATATATATATATATATATATATATA
>BOPN01002998.1:0-2500 GCA_017312705.2 Penaeus japonicus | reverse complement strand
TATTATTATTATTATTATTGTTATCATTGTTATCATTATCATAATTGTGATTATCATCATCATTATCATGATTTTGATTATTATTATTATATTATTATTATTATTGTTATTATTATTGCTTTTATTATTATTATAATAATAATTATTATTATTATTATTATTATTATTATTATTGTTATATTTATTATTAATATTATACTAAATTTTATTGTTGTTATTATATATTGATTTTTTTCTTTATTGATTTAATCTTTTCTTTTTTTTACTGCCCATCATAATAAACAATACTGAATTAGACAAATGCAAAAGCGAGTGTAAAAGAATGAATGCTTTGACTGTAGTATAATATTTGTGGGATCAAATTCCTCTTAGAATCATAGATCAGATCATAATTTTGATCTGTTTAGGGAATGACTGTCCCACGTATTTACTCTCGCCTAGGGTTCTGCGTAAGCAACAGCATGTGGTATTTTCTGTAGCAAAAATGAAGTTGCAGTTAAGCTTACGTGTTGCAGGAAATTATCACGGAGATTGTATGCAAAGAGTAAGATTTACATAGAGTTACAAAATGTAGGATGAAGAAAGACAGTGTGGAAGAAAAATTGCGAATGTCATATCTGTGAAATCCTCGGGATGAATAATTTTTTTTTTCTTAATGGAGACATTGATGTAATATTTTTTTTAGAATGAATAACTAGTCATGTTAGTTGCTTATTTGGTGTCTTTACCGTCTTGTTTTCTCTCTATGAAAACCTACATTTCACAGGTGTGACGATGCTTATCCATGTGAATATATGCAGATTTGTCCAATCACATATTCTCATAAAGAGTATGTATAGTATAGATTTCCTTCAATGAAAACTCTGCTCTGTACTCTACATTCTTTATTCTTGAATTTCTTGACCATTTTGTATTCTGTCACCTGATCAGTGAATGAATAATAACCACCTGTGATGACACATGTTAGTTGCCATCCAGAAAGGTTAAAAAGAGAGACTTGTGATGGGTCATGTTTCAGGGTTTTCCTGAGGGAGCTGAACGGAGAGGTTTGTTTACATATCTTGCAAGTGCCTTCCCTTGGAAATACCCAGGACAATGTCAAGCAGGTGGCAGCATCTGGGAACACGGAAAATTATATATATAACTTTTTTTTTTTTTATATATAGCATAAAGCTAGATGATCCAGAACCTCTAGATAAAGAACTTTTAGAATTAATGTGTTTCTACACATCAATATTCCAAAATTCAACGACTGATAAAAGTTATTGCCCATCATGATATATTGTCTTAAGGCTATTAGTCTAAGACACTTATTGCTTGCAATGGCTCAGTATTTTTAAAAGATTTCAAACAAATGTGAGGGGCATGAGGCTGTTTTACCAAACTTGCATGTTGTTAGTCTTTTGTCACAGCATAATAGGAATACCTTATTTCAGTTATGTATGTTGTTTATAGGTAAATATATATATATATGTGTGTGTGTGTGTGTGTGTGTGTGTGTGTGTGAGTGTGTGAATATATGTACACATACATATGTATATTTTTAAATATATTTACATATATAAATATTTATATGTATATGTTCATGTTTGTGTTTATGTTTATGTATGTATGTATAAATATATATATATATATATATATATATATGGATATATATATATATATATATATATATATATATATATATATATATATATGCATATATATATACATATAAATATATACATATAAATATATACATATATACATATACATATACATATACATATACATATGCATATACATATACATATACATATACATATACATATATATATATATATATATGTATATATATGTATGTATATGTATATGTATATGTATATGTATATATATACATGTATATGTATATGTATATGTATATGTATATGTATATACTTATGTATGTATATGTATATGTATATGTATATATATATACATGTATATGTATATGTATATGTATATACATGTATATATATATATATATATATATATATGTATATGTATATATATATATATATATATATATATGTATATATACTCTCAAACACGCATATATACACATATATATCAGTATCGATATTGAATATATCATACACCATTAAGTTTGTGTCCATTTGTCTGTAACTTTTATGATAATGTACAATCTTTCGGGAAATTCCTACTATGACTTTTCATATCCAAAGCCGAGCTTGAGTTTACCATTGTGCGATTTTCTTATGGTATTGCTACTCACTTTTCATGGCAACTTCATGAATGTTATCCAGTAATGGAGAATGTAAAATGTAAGGAACTTTTTAGAAATGAATGAAAGACGAATAAGACTCTCTCTCTCTCTCTCCCTCTCTCTGATACAATTCCATTATATTATTATAGTCTTTTTTTTATTTTATTATCAGAGGCTTTATGGTCAGCCAGAATTATTAATTGTTTATAATCGGAATAGCAACGTTGACGGCATTGCAAGAGGCTATTTCTCTAG
>BOPN01002997.1:179072-180392 GCA_017312705.2 Penaeus japonicus | reverse complement strand
ACACACATATATATATATATATATATATATATATATATATATATATATATATATATATATATATATATATATATACATAAATACACATATACATAGCATGTGAATTCTATAAAGCGACCTAATGCTTATGAAAATCTCTTGGGTCGCGTTACATGTGTTTGTATCGTTTGAACATTCATCTGGATGAAACTGCGCTTCTGTATGCACATACGTACACACATACACGCATACACACACACATGTGGGGGGGGGTGTATATATGTGATAAGCAGCTATGGGTATATAAGTACATTAGAAATACTTTAGTTAAGTGAACGGAAATGGCCGATCATGATAATAGAATAGAAAATAGACAGAAAAATACATATAGACGGACGAAAAGAGTAATCAATATAAAATCATAAAAGCCGTTGACGTTATGCATTGCGATGAACAGATGACTATAGGAATGAATATTCCAGAAAAAGAAATGGTAACATGTAAAGAACAAAACATAATATAATTTTATTTTACAGAAAGTTCAGTCCACTTCAGTCATTTAGTTTATAACGTCTAACAGAACACAATCTTAGAACATTTATTGTAAAAGCTCAAGGAAATCAGTATAACGATAAACAAAGCTATTCGCTCTAGGATATTGCCAATATATTTATCTCACTTTTCTTTCCTTTTCTTTCTCTCACTTTTTTGTGCTTAAGGAAGTAAGTCCGTCTTTAAGATCTAATATCCTTTTATCTGATAAAAGCATACACGATGAGATTCTCAGATCGGCTTGTTTTCGAAGTTGATGAAATCATTGAGATGGTTTGCTTAGACATCAATGAGGCTTTGTAGTGAAAGATGATTTATCATGTCGCAAGAATGACAGTATGTTAGGATCTCATGAGTACCGTTAGGTTACTATTGTAATCACATATATGATAATTATGATAATAATGATAGCATAGAGAAAAACAAATAGATAAAGACGGTACCTGAGGTAACTTTATACCAATTAGATAGATTAATAAATTTACCCAGAAATTGTAACAATTTCATGCGCATTTTCTCTGTGCCTTAGGAAACTTCGCCCCTGTGTATATAATACAATTGTATGCTATATGCTTAAGGACTGGTAATTCTTATGATAAAAATATGCAACATCTCCTTTCAGAGCTAGTGAAATGTGGCTTTATCTGACCGTAGAGTTGATCGTAGCCCATTAGCAGTACATTGGTATTTGATGGCAATATGAGAATATATGTATCTCTTATTTGTCGTAGATTTGATGTATAGTTCCAACAAGTCATTTCATTTTGATTATCCTTGGATCTACTGCTT
>BOPN01002997.1:100000-102500 GCA_017312705.2 Penaeus japonicus | reverse complement strand
AGTGATTCTGCTAAAGAATGCTCATGTCTAGGAAAGTTTATGTCAAATAGTAAATATGATTTCATTTAATGCCTGAAGAAATGTTATCCCCACAAATACATTGTTTCGTATTTTGATTTAGTTCATTCATATTGATATACTGTAGTAAGGGAAGTGTGCTGGTGTTTATCACATTGAATTCAAATAATCAAACAACAATGTTGTGTGGTATAAAGAAAAACTCCTGGTGTTTATCTCTTTATTTTTGGCAAACAGGCATTGTAGTATGGGAGCAAAAGCTGTAGTGGTCAGGTTTAGAACTGACTGTCAAATGATAATTTTCAACCAGGATCAGCTTTATTTATCCCCCTTGCCCAGTTGATACGGGTGCAGTAGGGTCGCGGCGGTATGTGAGGTCATAAACCGAAACTCGCTTGGTATTGTCACTTCTGCAGATGATGGGGAAGGGGCCTTCATAAGGAGGGTACCGAGGCTAGCTTGGATGATGTCTTAGAAAGACATATGATCAATCCTAGAGGTTGGGGGGCAGGTAGATGTTCGAAGAGTTGTTTTCCGAAGATCCCCAATGTCTTGTTGTTGGTTTAGGTGACGAAATCTGCTAAAAGATCAAGGTTGGATCTATTGACCACCTCTGTTTTGGAGCATTGAAGGTCGTCTTTCAAGGATATCAAAATGCGGAGGACAAGGGGGAGACCATTGTCCTGATGCTCTTGGAACCCATGAGAATCATCAGCTGGTGCCAGAGCTTGGACGTCAACTAGGGTCATTGTCAGGAGATGCCACCTTGGCAGGCATGCCTAACCAGGAAATCCAGGTGAGGAAGAAGGTCTTGTCTACTGTAGCTGCAATGATGCTGATGGGCACTTAATCCTCAGGCTATCTGGTGAAGTGGTCAACCATTGTCAGGATGTAGGAGAAAACATTTTTTGATGGCAGGGGTCCAACAATGTCTGTTTGGACATGGTGGAACCTGTTGTCTGGAATGGGAGAAGTTTGAAGGTAGATTTGGACCTTACTTCTATAATTTTCGATGCAGGTATAATACCAATGTCCATGTTGATGGCAGTTCACGTGACCTTTCTGCAGATGAGATGCTGGATGGCCCTGATGCCACAGTGCTTGTAGTAGCATTGAAGAAACGGCAATGGAGGGAAAGCAGGATGTATGGGTGTGGATATCCTAAGGAAACATGACAGAGGAGGTCGTCTTCGGAGGCTGGAATCCGAATCTTTTCCAGCTGGAGCAAGTCTGGCTTCCTTACAGGCAGAAATGAGTGTACATTTGCTGTTTCCTTAAGATGAGGCAGTAGTCCACAAGGCCATCTGGAATGTTGACTCCAGACACGATCCTGGATAGGGTGTTGGCAGCTTGGTTGTTGGTCCCTTGGATATGTCTGATGTCTGTTGTGAACTGTGAGATGTGATCAAGATGTCTCTCACAAGTTGATTGGCAGTGATGTCTTGAGTGCAGGACAAAGGTCAAGGGCTTTTGGTCAGTCAGAATGTGGAAATCCTTGGCTTCCATATAGAGGTGAAAGTGTATGACTGCAGAGTATGCTGTCCAGGGAGTTCTCTACCAAAGGTGCTGTAGTGAGGCTCCCAGGGTGTCAAGGCCTGGGAGAAGCTTACCCTGCTGTTGATGGAGGATGTATGCATCTGATATGCTGATCAGCAGTACAGGTCGGAAGCTGGTTGAGGAAGGTAGCAGAGGCCAGGGCTTCTTTATAGGCCGGTGAAGGTATCATAGCAGAGGCCAGGGCTTTTCCTACAGGCCATGAAGGCATTGTTACTTGAATGGCAACCAGCCAATTCATGTGTTCTTTCCCTATTGCGAAAAGTGAGCAGGGTGTACAACAACCATGAAAGCTTGGCACAGCTGGAAATGAATCTCCTATAAAAGTTGAACATCCCCATGAACTTGCAAAGCTGCTTCTTGGTCGTGGGTTTGGGGAAGTCCTTGATCACAGTGACCTTCTCTGTGAAGGGATAATGCCATGGGAAGTGATGGTGTGTCTGAGGAAGGTTAGAGGTGTGGCCCAAAACACACACTTTTCAGGTTTAATGATGTCGCTACTTTATTGGAGTCTGCTGAATAGGGCACAAGGTGACTACCATGCTCCTTTAAATGCTAGTATTCTAAGGATATCGTCTGTAGCAGGCAATAATGCCATGAGACTGAACATTAGAAATGAACTGCTCTATTGGAAGATCTGTTGTGAGAAGGATAGGCTGGCAGGTGCTGGATGAAAAGGGTATGAAGGATATGCAGTGGCTAGCACGCGCTAGAGTGTGCCAGATTTTGGAGGGAGTGTATCTTTTCTTGGTTTGTGATATGAGGAAAGGACAAAGCATGGCCTTTAGGTTAGGTGTGCATCTTTGTCTATCTAGATGATGAAGACATTCTTTAGGCCATGGATCACATTATCAGTGAAGCATTGCAGGGTCTGTGTGGTGTTCCATATACCAAAAGCCATCCTCAGAAACTCGAAGAGGCATAAAGA
>BOPN01002997.1:85000-92500 GCA_017312705.2 Penaeus japonicus | reverse complement strand
AAAGCCAAGGACAGACTGATTTTCAAACAATAACAATTACAGGTTAATGCTGTTAAAAATGGGAGAAAAAAAGAGAAAAAAGGGTAAGACAAATGACAAAAAGTTAGTCTCTAAAACACACACATACTCATACTCTTTCACAGTAAAAAATAATCTAACATTCTTTGATATTCATGAAACCATATATGCTGGTTATACTCACATTCTCTGTACAACAGTTCTTCTATTTGTGATCTATAGAAGTTAGCACAGACATAGTGCTCAGACATCACAGCATACCCATGGAAAACTGTAAAAGAAATATTCAAATAAGTTAAAACTGATAACCTGAATAAAGGTATTGATGAAGGAGATATGGTGATGAAACTATTATGCATTCATCATCAAATGTCACACAAAAATTTGAATTAAAATTGGCTGGTTAAAATGTAGACAGTAATATGCATAGAATGTTGGTACATTACAATAAAATTCTGCCAAAGAAAAATTGAAAGTCTAATGGTGGATTTGATTAATTATCATAGTTCAGACACCTCTATTTACTATACTTAGTTTTGTTTTCTTACTGAAACAAAGATGGACTTGAAAGTTGGATGATGATTCATTGAAAATACCCTGTCTGAACATTTTTTTATATAATATAATTACCATTGCCAACCTGTCAATTATCAAATCATTTTTACCAACATATCAAACTGTAACTGTAGGTATAGTGCACTCAAAAACATAGTTCTATGCCACCCATGGGTTGATGGGGAGCCAGAAATTTCAGGTAATGATCATAGATAAAAATAATAATTCCAACCTTGTTCTTGCCAAACTCACATACACCTATACTACTGTAATAAATTATAAAATGAACCCCAGATATACACACAATATCATTTCATCATCAAACAGTTTATCTTCACATATCAACAGTATTTATAATCTGTCCCTAATATACTGGACATAAAATAGTGCTATCACATGCATCCAAAACTCCAAATTATAGAATATTACAAAACTAGCAGTAAATTGCATGGCTATTCAGTCTCTAAACTAAAATAAAATAATTCATCTCAATTTAACTTTGAAGACATAAAAGGGGGAAATTCTAAATAATCCTCTAAATTCTATGCCAGTGAATAAGTTATAAGAGTGTTATCTCCAGGACATATAGGGTGAAAGTTTGCTTGATTTCACTGGAGAATGGAGCAATGAGGTTGTGGGGAGAGTTCAATAATATTGTACAATCAGGTTTTGACTAATGACTGCAGGCCTTCCATCACAGATCTCAGCAAGTTCCAAGAGAATCTATATTGAACTTAATCTTTATATTCAATAGAAAGGTCCTAAAGATTTACTAAGGTTTGATTCATAGAAGTCAAATTCATATCATCCCCTCAGTTTCCCTTTTTCATTCCACTCAACATCTCCCTCTCCTTCCTCCTGTGCCACTCTCTTTGGTCCTTTCTCCTTTTCCTTAATTTTCTACTTCTTCTCGACCTCCCACTCCCTATATGTTCAATCTCCTTCCTCTTCCTCCTTATCATCCTTATATCTCATTTCCTCTTCCTCTAGCTTACAATGTGATGCATTAGCCAAAACTATTGCATTATTATTTTCTTATGAATCTAAAGGTAATTCTTTCTAATATGGCCACATCCCTCTTAGACTCCTATTACTCCAGTCATCAAACCTATGTGCACTCCTGGTCAATGTTACTATAAGTTCCAGTATAACTTTCAGAAAGTCTGATATAAAATACAATTTTATATCATCAATTAACCTTTCTTCTATGCAAATTTTGTTCATTTTAATGTCTATGAGCTCTTTACACTCCTTACCTTGCACAAAGGCCTTCATTCCCAACACAAATATACAGATGTCATATTATGCATCCCAAAAGATATTCAAGATTCAATAATCCTAAGAGACAATTGCCATTTAACAACCATGTGTGTGTTCATTTTTTCTTCCTATCAACTAAGACTATGTTTGAGCGATTTCACTTTGATACTGGCTTCACTGTATGCCTGGTATGAACTGCATGATTTTTCAAGTCAAACTGGGGTCCAGTGGGCAAAGACCCAAGGCTTCCCTCCTATCTGAAAGTTGGCCTTGGGCTTTTCCTTTTTCGAATTCTTCCAAAATCTTGGTAAATTTTGAAACTGAGCCAAGATAAACATAGAGAAACAATAAGATAATGCCTTTAAAGTGTAGAGAAATGACACAGTTAGCTGCAAAAATAATTGGCAGCAAGTTGCAGTTATTTATCAAAGATACATCCATAGTTACTCAAGCCCTTGCTGTGGCCTCTGTACCTTCAGTACTCTGGCAACAGGACAACAAACCTCTGCAACATATATTCTGGTATGACACAGCTTGCAGATCGCATTCGTAATTTAGCATTAATTAAGGAACCAGTCGATGCTCTATCTTGCTGTATGTATGTGATGAAGGTTTGGGGGCCTTTCTGTTGAAGGCATGGAAGCCATGGCGATCACTAAATTAGTTTCAGGAGGATGTGGTCCTAGCTTCAATTACAAAAAATTATTCTGACTTTGTTTTTCTTCAGTTTTCCCACTTTTTTCATTTTTTCATAAATCTTCAGCCTGTCTTACCCTACAATTTCTCTGACATAGTTCATGCCTTCCCTTGTTATCAGGACTAATAAGTCCAGATTGTTAGCTGAAAAATGGTTCATTTGCCAAAGAGGTAAATTTTAAGAAAACACCAGCGCCCACTGCCTTGGCATGCACGGTTTTGGGGGCATTTAGGTCTAAAAATCCAAACCAACAACCTAACTTAACCATACTTCATTCCAAGGTTAGTCCTACCACCTCAAACTGTTTACCTTAATTTTTTTGAGTTTCTATTTCATTAAGTATAGGTTTTCAAAGATTATTTATAGAAAAGTAGTCATACCTACGTATGCTTAACCCTATGACAACGGTGCGTCACACCCGTGTGACACAGCCAAACTCCCGATGCCGGGGCGTCATGCCAGTGTGACGATTTCAATGCAATATTGCAATCGCCCGGCATAGGGGTCTTCGCCTAGCGAGTGCCCCGTCGGGAAAGGGTTAATTGAAAATATATATATATCAACAAAGTCATAGGAGCCTACAGGTATTTATTTCATGAAATATATCCACTAAAGAAATTAATATGAAATTCAATAGATTGACATAAAAAAAAAACAGTAGAAAAAACATGTTCTCCATTACCAGAGTGCAAAGCACGAAGGCTTTGGCAGTCACTTGACAATGCAACACTATTGACTTGAGTTTGTATGGCTTCCATCACAGATCAAACTCAGTTTCAGACGGATCTGGACAGAAAAGCTAATATGATTTACCCATTGCGGACGGGGCACCTAACGACCTAACTGGTCTTCAGGGCAGGCGGTCTAGGACACTAGCGTCACCAGCAAAAAATTAGAAGGACAGGAAAAGGGTTTTCTCCACCCTCCGGGTAACACAGACTAGTCCAAACAATGTGTTTCCATAAATCCATCACTAAATGCGGATTTAGGCTGACTTTGGAACCCTGTTGCTCTAAAAGCTAGCGCTGTTACAGCCATTACTTTACGACTGTGTGTGTGCTTAAACTGTGAGTAGATCCTGATGTCGCATCATGTACGCAATGACTCCCTTCTTTTAAGCCTAATCATGACACCCGTATGCAATGGGTTAAGAGAAAAAATCTCCTGTTTCAAAGCCCACTGTGAGTGAAATAGACTAATACTCGCAACTATAATACATACCTACTACATATTATTCACAACATGTTTTGAGTCCAAAAATATGTGCTCATGTAGCGGTGTTGTAGCCTACGTGCTTCACATTCCAACAAACGCAAACAAACCTCCATGGTAGGATAGAGATTATCAAATTCCCTACCAATATATCATCAAAAACTGAAATAGTTTGAGCTCTAACTAGTTGCATATGCACAGAGAACTCTCTTTTTAAAATAAACCCTATTTATCCTTATTGAGAAAATCTTACTTATCTATTTATATTTATAGACACATCAACCAATAAAAATAATAAGGCAATTTCTACCTCTATCATTTCACAATCGAACAAATACAAGAAATTCCAAGCCTACCTGACACAAATTCCATTGCCCTTGAACTTTACAATAACAGACTCCTTTTACTTCACTGATCTAATTAGTTCTACTATTAATTCCCTCACATCTATTCACTCCATACCTTTCTAATCCCACTGATTTACAGGATACTAACCAAATGAAAGTCTATTACCAATAGTATGATAAAAACAGCTTTTCCATGCTCTGAAATGTCACTCTGGTAACATAACCTTCACTTTCAAGCACCATACTTTAACAGATTAAATTATGGTACTCTGAGTCACAATTAATAATAGAGAAAGCAAAATACCAGAATCAAAGGTCATTAAGAAAACATTGCAATCTATTGTAATGATACTGCCATACATCTGAATGTGCAATGACCAAAAAATTCATATTAAAAAACTCGGGATAGAATAACCAAGCAATGAACCTATAATAAACGAAAAATAAATATACATAAAAGACAAAAATAATTTAAAAAAATATCAATACATATGACGAAATACCATCATCTAAAACAGAAAACTAACCCAAAAATAAGAACCAAAACAGAACCACAATAACCACCAAGACACACGAGTTAATTACGGAAAGAAATGAACTCGAAACAAAACGACACGAAATCAAGCACACTACACACTCACCCTTTATCATAAAAAGCACGAGCGTGAAACGAAAAGATGTTTCGGCGTGTGTCTCCTCCACTCTCCTTCGGCCTGGATGCTGTGTGAGCGATAAATATTTACAAGAGGAGGGAGGGAGGAGGGAGAGAGAGAGAGAGAAGGGCGGACAGGATGTCGTGCGAAGGATCCGAGAAATTGTCGTGCAACTTGTGCTGAAACCGGAGGGGGGGGGGGGAGTCTGACAGTAGGAAGGAGGAAAGAGGGAGTGGGGGAGACAGATGAAGAAATGAGGAGGAGAGAAAATACAACGGGAATTGGGGAGAATGAGAAGTCAGGGAGTGGGAAATTAAGAGGAAGGAGAGAGAGAAAAAAGACAAAAGTGAGTGGAAGATTAAAGTATGAAAGGAGGAGAAAAGGACGGGAGAAGAGACAGAGAAAACTGACAATAAAGAGGAAGAAGGGGAAAGGGAAGATGAAGAACGGCAGCGTAATGAGAGAGGAAGAAGACAGCGGGATAAGAGAAAGATAAGAGAGAGGAAAAAATGAATAATAAGAAGAGGGAAGGGCAAGAAAGAACAGAGCATATGGGAGATATAAGGAAATATAAGAATATGCAGAAGAAAGAGACAGGAAGAGGAGGATCAAGCGATGGAGCAATACAAATGAAAAAAAGGCGCAATTATGACTTCCAGAACAAAACGTTTCCTTCCGAAATTACATGAATTGCTTCGTTTATATCTGACTCTCCGACTATTTTGAAAGTACTGACAAAAAATCATGGTAGGAGGTTAAATTCAAGATTTTTTGCACTCCTGGAGCCTCCCTTTTTCTAATATGTAGACAGGAAGGCGGGAAGGGGGGGACATCACTCTATCATTTAGTAAAGAAATTAATATTCATGTTGGTATGTAAGGGGCGATGGATAGCGAATATGCAGTATCCGTCATATCTGATTTTTTTTCAAATATCCTGATTTCCAAAGAAAATTTAGACTGCCGATCACGTGAGACGATTATTGTCGATGGCGCGGCTGGATGGATTTGCCATATCAAATAGAAAAAAATATACATTTCATATTTTATGTAATGATTTGAACCCGATCATTCCCTTTCAGTTATCCCTTTGTGCACTGTATTATGTTACAATATCTATCCATGTTGCAAAGAACAATAAAATTTGTTTTATGAAAGGTGTCTTTTTATCCCCTCCAATCTCATTTTCCTTCACTTATTGTTATGTGATTTCCCAATATTACAAGAGAGAGAGAGAGAGAGAGAGAGAGAGAGAGAGAGAGAGAGAGAGAGAGAGAGAGAGAGAGAGAGAGAGAGAGAGAGAGAGAGAGAGAGAGAGAGAGAGAGAGAGAGAGAGAGAGAGAGAGAGAGAGAGAGAGAGAGAGAGAGAGAGAGAGAGAGAGAGAGAGAGAGAGAGAGAGAGAGAGAGAGAGAGAGAGAGAGAGAGAGAGAGAGAGAGAGAGAGAGAGAGAGAGAGAGAGAGAGAGAGAGTGAGTGAGAGAGAGAGAGAGAGAGAGAGAGAGAGAGAGAGAGAGAGAGAGAGAGAGACAGAGACAGAGAGAGAGAGAGAGAGAACATGAGCACCTCCTTTTCTAATTTCATAAACCTAGTTTAGCTTCACACGAATGCCGCAGCATCTGTGAGTTATACAAAGTCACTTCTTCACACGAACCACTGAACCTGCAGGTAGAATACTAACTTTGTTTCTGAACTGGGATTAGGCTCACTATACCAAAATCTAAAACTTTAATTCTACTTACTAGTTGTCCATAATACTGTCTTTCCCCAGCATTGTATTGTTTGCCTTGCAACAATAACTTTCCTCTTGTTACGAACGTACCTGGCACTAGACCACCAGGCGCACTTGCTCAAGACACAGTGTATAACGACCTCCCAGATAGGCACCTACCGTCATACTAAGTACTTATTGCCGTCTGCAATCATTTTGCAAGGGGTGAGTCAGGTTAGTGGATGCAATGCCATTCCATTTCTGATTTTTTTTTTAAACTGTGTCTATATTATTGCGTGGTGTCGGATCGGCATGTTTTGCATTCTCATGAGTTTCCTTGCTGTTTATTTCCACATCGTTAGATCATTGGAGCTTTTTGCTTGTACCTAGTTTTTTTCATCGAAACAACAACAGCTATATTGTTAATTTGTCGTACGGATCCATATTCTTCTTAAGGTATCTTTCTCGTATGGTTCCCCATTGACTTGGCCTGGCCACGGCCTTTCTGCTTAGTAATACTTTCAGTAGCGGTTATTGTTCTATATACATAGCCCTCTTGCACTGGCTTCCCTTTTTAAAACAGATGTGATTTTTTGCCTACACAACACATTGTTTCTATCTTCGTGTTTACATGAGCTTGAAATGACAAAAATGTGTGTTTTGAGTACACTAATTCCTCAACTCAAATTAAAGTGTGACCATTCGTGGACATTCGTGACTAGACATTTCAACCAAGCGGGTATCAAATCTGAGCGAGGAAGGTCAGAGTGAGGCAAGAAATATTTCCGATTCTATTTCAGTTCTTTAGTATTCATTATTACTTCTAAGAGAGAGAGAGAGAGAGCACACGAGAGGTAGGGATATGAGTTAGAGTCTTAGACAGAGAAAAGGGGAGATAAAGTGAGCGAGACATGGTTAGAGAGAGAGAAAGAGAGAAAATAGGTATGAGAGATAAATTCATATATATATATATATATATATATATATATATATATATATATATATATATATATATAAGAGGGTGTCTGCAAGAACTAAAGGGAAAATTGAT
>BOPN01002997.1:60000-75000 GCA_017312705.2 Penaeus japonicus | reverse complement strand
ATTCCTATCCCTATCGTCATTACATTATCATTATTGTTACCATTACTATCATCATTACGATGATAATGATGATGGTGATAGTAATATCGATAGTAATAATAAAAATGATGGCAATAATCATCATCGTTATTACCAATGTTATCATGATTATTGTTGCTATAGTTATCATATTGATGATGATGGTGATGACATGATGAAATAAGAATAAAAATGCTAATAATGGAAGTGATGGTAATGGTGATGGTGATCATGATGATATTGAAGAAGAGGGGCAATGATTGTGATGATGACTATGATGATAACGATGGCGATGATGATGATGATAATGATAATGAAATGATGATGATGAAAATGTTGATGCTAATGATGATGATAAAAATGATAATGTTAATGATGATGATGATGATGATGATGATAATGATGATGATGATGAAGATGATGATGATGAGTAGGAGGAGGAGAATAAATGTATGACAGTGATGGTGGTGCTATTATTGCTGCTGCTGATGATGATTATAAAGTAAATAATAATGACACAGGTATGATGCTGATGGTGATAATGATTTCCCCGCCTAAAATTCACCATCGAAAATAAAGTTGAATTACGTGCCATTTTCATTCTTTTTTACCCTCTATTAAGCGTATCTTTGTGATCTTATTGACCTTCCGGCGGTTATTCAAAGAGATGTGTGATGACTTGTATCACATAAAAATTGTCGAGAGAGAGATAAAGTATATTGAAATAAAGGGAAGATAACATATAAATAGATAACTAAGGCTTCTACCTTCGAAAGATGCCAAGCCACCATTTATCACCGCAATTTATCTCTCAGATGTCAACAACTCTCCCCAAATCAAGCATAAGAAAAAATACGCAAAAATAATATGAAATATAAATAATATACAGATGCAAATAATAAGTTAAGAAAGGGGGATAATAATCCGATATAAAACGAGTTTGGGGGAGGAAGAAGCGGCAACTCCCGTGCTGGCTGCGGCGAGGCCCGATAGATGGCAGCACCGGCGCCATTTTTCCTTTCCGAGGAAGATCATCCGAGCGGCCGAAGGTTAGTGCGTTTCCCCTCCTGTATTCACCCTTCCAAAGGTAATGCCAAGGCCCTTTTGGGTTATCATTGTGTTTGTTCATGTTTGTAGGGCACTTACTCGAAGAAGTAGTTGTTATTTATCGAAGGATGAGGAAGATAGAAGGCGATTTGTGTCGGGGTTTTCTGCCCGAGGCGTTGACAAGGCCGAATCCCGACAGAGCCATTATCACGTGTTCCTTTGTCTCGATCTCTTTCTTTCTCATATTTGACTCGATTTACGCGATGTCAGAGTCTTCGTATTGTGCCATGATGTCGAAATGGAAGTTTCGCACGCGTGGCACTCCGGGACGAACGGCCGACGATGAAAATAGGATCATTATTATTTACTCGTGAGTTTCTTCGATTTTTCGAGTCATTGGGTTGAAATTCTATTAATTCATGTAGGCAGTTTATTTTTCTTAGTTCACTGCGTAGGATTGTCTTCAATGTACGCGCTATTACCAACCTGCGTGTTTTTTTTACCTCATCGGTATAAATAACACGTAATCAGTTCGTGTTCTCCAAAGGCCGCGAATTAAAAATCAGGAAATTAGTTATTTGATCAGAAATAAATGTAATAATCAGTAATGCAGCTAGGTAGATCAAAAATTCTCAGGGGGAAGTATTGCAAGATATTAAATAGGGAGATTGATACAGGAAATTAAAGCTCAATAGCTTCAGAAAGCCAAGTTATTGCGTAATATTCATTTTAAACCATTCATTAGACCTTTTATATCGGTGTTGTCTTTAGACTTGTAGGATGGTAAACATGTAACCACAAGCACAAGTTAGCTACAGTCTGATAATGTTACAATTGATAACCCCAGAGTACCTGTATTCTGCTTGTGAAAAACAGACCTGCATTTATTCTGACATGATAGTCTCCACAGATATTCCAAAGGAGCTTAATATCTTGGTGAGACATGGAAAAATTGTTAATTGTTGCCGCAGCTCCTAAGGCACTGTGGTAAATGCAAGATGAGCCGCTATTGGTAGCTATTGGTTGCAGAAGCTTGTGTATTATCTTGAAATAATACCCTTAGGTAGTATAAGTAGTAGGCCCTTAGAAATTGCATGATATTGCTGGAATAGATTATTTATCTTTGAATGGTATATTTCTTGCGTTCCCCAGCTCTCCTAGTCGTCTATATCGTCCATGTATTTACTGGACTAGGTTCTATGTGAATGAAGTAGAGAAGTTCAAATACAAGTGGAGAGTCAATGCACTTGACCCATTCATGCCAGGGCTTATTTTTTTGCCTAATGGTGATCCCACTGGCTAGATAACAAGCACATGCATTGACCAAATGCCAGATCTCTCCCGGTGTGATGCTGTGCGGCACCATGCAGGATGCTTTTCACATGCTCAATTCAGTGGGGTCATAATTAGAGGTTTTTGTACTTGTTTACATTATTTTCACAAGTGAAGAAAAAAGTGTATGCAAATAGAACTCCTATGTGTATATACATATATAACCATATTATGCCACACAGTGCCAATGGGTTAATCCTTTGAGGAATTTTTGCCAAGGAAACCCATCTGTTCACATATTCTGGCTGCCCAGATGCCAAACTAGCAGTGGTCTTCTGGATCATAACCATAATTAGTGGTTAGTTAGGAAGCCAAGCATATTAAAAGCATTGCCTGTAAACTGGAGGAGATGGATGTGTCTCATGTTTTAATGAAAATTACATATTCCGTTTCCCATTCTCCATGATGTAAATGACTGCATGACAGTGAAAAAAAAATGAGCGCACTTGCATATTATGGATTAGTATTTTGAATGAATGCCTCTGCAAACTTTTTCTTTTGGCACATACTGTTTACATTATAATTCCAATTCCTTACTGCTCTAGGTCAACTAGGTTTATTATTGCTATGCACTTCAAAATAATTTTCCAGTCATGAATATTTTATACGAGTGCATTTTTACAAAAAGGGTTTATGGCAGTTACTTGACAATTTCCCTCAAGAAATGTTTTGTATTAGTTATGGGGTGATCAAAATCTGTTTGTGCGATCAGACTAGTCTTTAATACAATGTTCTTTTGGTGTGACTGCGTATTGTATTGGTGGAAAATTATCATGCTTCTGGTTTTGTATGTGAGTGTGTAAATGTTATTTGCACATCCATACATTCAAATAGTTTACCGATTTAACCCTCTCTGGACGGGTGGTACACTACTGTACCGCTCATTCAAAAGCCCGGTGGCCGGGCGGCGCAATATGGTGCCAGCCATTTAATTGATTTAGGTCTAAGCGTTCGAAAGCCCCAGCATTGTGACATGCAAGGCTGGAATGCCCCCGTCGTGAGTGGGTTAATAGCCTGAATATGTATTAAAAATATTTAATGATATACCAGTTGATTTTCAGCCAATCGTGAGCCAGTAATGCACAATTGCCATAAATGGTTAAAACCTTGTTAATCAGTGATCAGAACAAAATAAACTATTTTTGGCTATTGAATGTGTCTACTTATTTTTCTTACAAATTGGTATTTTGTTGAATTCATTGTGAAATCTTAATATGATTTCAACCATTGTCCTTTATCTATATTATTAATTTTGAATCTTTGTTAATTTAACTTATTATTTTCCTCTAAGCACAAATCTAATTTATTTACATAATTTTTTTTTCATCAGACACAAGCATTTTCAATTGTGTTGATCAAATTATATGCCAGTGCATTCATTAATGGAACCAACATTGTTATCTAATTTCAATTTGCAAAAAATGCATCAGGGAATGACATTATCTATATGCACACCTGGGCGTGGCTTTTTAGCATGGAGGAATTAATTGTAATTTGTGGTTATGATTGTTTTTCATTATTTGGATTTGTTGCATTATAGATAGGCTTATGCTAATAATACTTAATTCATTGCGATAGGGTTCCAAATGACCTAACTGTCAGTCAGGACGGGTGGTTTACAATGCTGGCGACACCAGCTAAAAATTAGAGGGAAGGGAAAAGGGTTTTCTCCACCCTCTAGGTTGCGCAGACTAGCCCAAACAATGTTTTTCCATAAATCCATCACAAAATGCGGATTCAGGCTGACTTTGGAACCCTGTAGCTTTTAAGCTAGTGCCGTTACAGCCATAATACTTCATGATTGTGTTTGCTTCAACTGTGAGCAAATCCCGATGTCTCGTCATGTACACATCGACACCTATCTTTTAGGCCCAATTGGTGCCATCATGTATGGTATAATACCTGTACACAATGGGTTAAAATTAAGATATAAATGAAAAGGAACAAATTGAGTTTACTAAATACCAGTATCATGCGCTTAAAATACTTTTATTAAAAGATAATTTTACACCATCTTCAAGTCTACTACTTTACTGTTACTCTATAGTACACTGCAGTAATGGGCATGATGCCAGGTAACAGAATGCTTTCAACACAATCGTTTGTTCTGTATAGGATGGTCTCTTACCCTATGTCTAGTAGAGCTGTCATGCATCTCTTAATACAGATAAATTTTCCCACAGGCAATGGCCTTTTTCCCATGTAAATTGACACCTATACTGGAACTTGTGGGTAGACCTAGCAGAATTAGTACATGGAAAAAAAGTTGAAATATGTTTTTATCACAAGTGTCTAGCAACTAAAGAGCTTTCTTTAACAAGCTGTGTAGCTTTCTATGTCATTGGCTATCTTTGTTGGTATGTTTACACTATCTGCAAGTAAATTGAGATGTGTTTTATTAAATACTGGGTCCTAAAGTTATACAAATTTTCTTCCTCCAGGTTCTCATAAAAGAACACAGCTACCACAGAAATGCCTCAGCTCACAGAGATCGAGAAGACCACCCCCTCCGCAGCTGAGGCAGTAGAGGAGCATGAGGCAGGCTCAGGCTCTGACTCTGACACAGAGGTGAGGAACTGGCTTTAGATTTGGTGGTGTATTAATGGTTTTGTTTTTTGGATTATCTTCATGAACTAACTGCTCTAGTCATTTGCTTTTCTTGTTCTTGGGAAACTTTACCTTTTAAATTTTTATGTCAATTTGGTGTCTATTCTTTTATAACCCTGAAATAAAAGAACAAATGTGTGAAGTGTTATTTACGAAAATTAAATTAAATAAAGTAACTATGGCAATACCCAAGTCAGCTTGTGAAATACACAAGATTGTTTAGGTAAATTTAGACCTACTCCCTAGCTTTAACATAGGAAATTATGAACTGTGTAGGAAGAAGTCTGAAATTTGCAAAAAAAAAAAAAAAAAAAAAAAAAAAAGTTTCCTGGGCATTTTCATTCATGATGACCGCAAGTAAATGAAGACATAAAAAAAAAAAATAATAATAATAATAATTACTCTTGTCTGTGATACAGGACTTTAGAGTTCCCTCTGTGCTGTGCTATTTCCTTATCTTCACCATTACCCAATAGGAATCTCTGCCAGAGCTGGAGCAGGGCGACATTGCCTCTGCCCCTGTCGTCACAGAGGCTGCCAAGGTAGCCAAACAGAGCCGGTCTGAAAAGAAGGCTCGCAAGCTGATGGCCAAGCTTGGATTGAAGCAGGTCCCAGGTGTGAACCGAGTCACCATCCGCAAGAGCAAGAACATCCTCTTCGTTATCAACAAGCCCGACGTCTTCAGAAACCCTTCCTCTGACAGCTACATTGTCTTTGGCGAGGCCAAGGTGGGTAGCAAGGGTTTTTAATTTTTTCCTGTCCTTTCCTCATTTTGTTGAAAATTGTGTAGTAAGGGTGAAAGAAATAATGAACATTATAATATAAGATAAATATTTAAAAAGCTTTTCTATTAGATACGGAATGTGAATCAAATAGCTGAAGCTTTTTTTTTACTGTAAACAATTTTTCAAATGTGAGAATTTGCATTTATGATAAATGTTGATAAGCAATAACTATCAAGAATTGGCTCCAGATAGGACTTTGTGAATTTGATAATTAGTTATAGCTTGTTCACATTATACTGTCCAAATGAGCTGCAGGAGCCAGTCATCCAAACAAATGTTTTATCAAAGCATACAAAATTGGCAAAGACATAGCAATTGAACTTTCTCCATCAAGAGTTTCCTTTATTTTTATTTGAGACATGTTACTAAGTGTGTATTGGATCTACAGATTGAGGACATGAGCCAGCAAGCCCAGATGGCTGCTGCCGAGAAGTTCAAGGAACCTGCAGTCAACCCTGCCAAGGACACTGCTGCTCATACCACTGTAAGTTTGCTGTTGAAAGTGACAAACCTTTTTATCCTACACTGCTTGAGCCCCAGAAACAAAATTTAAAATAGGCAATCTTTTCTGACATCAGGATATTTGATATAGGCTTTCAGATATCCTCATTAGAATTTTTGTTTTAATCCAAAGCAAGGTCAGTAGTTGTCCTATGGGGCTTAGACCTATACACCAATCCTTTCTTGTATTGCGTGAACAGAATTCTTCATTTTGTACTGCTTAGTCCTATACCATAGGGATTAAACTATTATAATACTAGGCAAAAAAATCATTTTAAGGAAGAATAGAGATGACATCATAGATTGATGTTTATTTTCTGCAGAGATTGAAGACTTGCAAAGTTGTTTGTCCTGCTGTTTTGCCTTCCTAGAAACTTTGTAGCATATATGTTCAGTTTTAGTTGTAATATCTTTTTTCAACTGTTGTTGAATATCATGGTCAACTTCTTTGCATTTTGTATATTCAAAGTGAAATCCACAACTGTTCAATATATATATTTATATTCTGAAAGTTGCTTTGAAACAGTGCCTTTACATTTCTACAAAAAGTATAATAGATTTCTAAATCTTAGTCATTTCCATTTTCTTTATTGGGTGTTTGCACAGCAATATTCTACAGAATAACAAGTTATCCCTCCCCCCATATTTTTATCATGTTTTTTTGCTCTCTCCTTTATTTTGGTCTTTAAAATTTCTTGAAAATTTTTAGGAAAATTCTTTTTCAGTGAAATCCCTGCCTAAACTTATGTTTGCTGGATTCTGCTTTAATTGCAAAATATTCTTTATCCTTCAAGCGTGCTTTAAAATTGTCATAACGACCTCTTAGGGATGACATTCCTACTTACCCAAACATTACCAGCCTCTGTACCTCACCTTCATCCAGTTTAATTAATTTTTGGATTTCTTCCAACATAACATGATTTCTTGTGTACATGTTACTTATCTACATGGTCACAAATTTTTAAGGGATGAATTCAACTGGATAGTAATTAAAGAACACAAGTGTGTTTTGGAAATAGTCAAAGATAACATTGTACTGTAGTGAAGGTTACCAGGAATAGATAGAGAATGCCTACAATAATTTTAGGTTAGAGTTTTGGTTAAATACTTGAGTTATAGTAAAAAGACACTACACAGAAATGTCCAATTATAGAAGCTTTTGTGTAATTTTGTTTTTGCATATACTTTTTGATATTGAATTAAACACTAGCATGCTTTGACAGACAAATTAATTTATTTTTGACCTGCCATTCTTTTTGGCATTGTACGTTTACAACCTTAAACAAATGAGTAACCATGACAACCTTCCCACAGGTACCTGCTGCTATACAAGAAGACGAAGAGGAGGATGAAGAGGAGGTGGACGAGACTGGAATGGAAGAGAAGGACATTGAGCTTGTCGTATCACAGGCCAATGTGTCCAGAGCGAAGGCCGTAAAAGCCCTGAAGAATAATAACAATGACATAGTGAATGCCATTATGGACTTAACCATGTGATTTTTTTGATTACTTATTATTTTTTTTCTCCCCGACAAACAAAATATGATACCCTTATGGGATTTTGATGGCATTTTCCCATGGATTGCAGATGTTACCTATTACTTTTGAGTATCGGAATCGTGTAATGCTTTTTACCAGCCAGCTTACGTGCAACAAACGTATATTACATTTATGCGTATAACATATATTGTAATTAATACATATAAATAAATTCCAGTTATTCGAAGTTCTTGCTATTATTCTTACCTGTTTTCATATTTAATTTTATCTGTTGTGTGTTGGGAAAGGAAGCCGAGTTCATGTGGGTGTAGTAGTGTTGAAAAGCAACCTACGCCACTTAGCTGCCCTAGAAATTTGTCAGCAGTATGAAAGCATTAAAATCAAAGATTCGGAATTAACAGCCCCAAAAATGATGGGCTTTGAAATTACTTGTCCCATTGAATTTATGGCTCTGGAAACATTAAAATTTACCCATGGGTGTACTTCACTTTGTGGCAAAGGTAATGGTTATACTGAATAATTTCCATTTCTAAGCATATCCAGAACATGGGATTTATTCTTCATTATCAATGCTTGTCTTGTCAGTCCATTAGAAATCCCTCGCTACTACAATACCATTATCTCTTCCTTGCAAATTTGCTCATTTTTTTGTTGTGATAAATTAAAATTGGTTGTGTTAACATATAGGGGAATTCCCGGGCGGACAAGCTGTTACCTTAACTGCGGGCACAGGCAACCACGGGAAACCATCGAAATGCCCTAGTCTGAAAGTAAGAACAGCCAACCTTCCCAACAACACGTTCTACTTACAATGCCATTTTAAACGCTCGCACGGGCACTGCCTGAGGTTCACAAACAGACCGACCAACAATATACTCTTGCTCCCACACATCACTCGAATTTTATAAGGCTATCCAATTGTGCCTCTCACCGTTTCCACATTAGCACAGTCCGCGCGGGCACTCCCCTTGGCATATGTCCCTTGCTTGTTAAACAGTGTTAACAGATCGAGCAGTTCTCGGGCGGAAGGCTGTATCTACATGAGAGACTTGGCAAAAGCATGGTAATGGTTTTCTCGCCTATTATGTCGCCTCCACGTGAGCCCATTACCCGTCTTCAAAAAGATGTGAATTAAATAATTTGGCAATGTCCGCACGAGTACTGCCCATCGTGTGGACACGGCGTTGACAATAAATTGTGATGATCAAGTCTTTACGTAATGTAATGCAATGCCGCCTCAAATAGGGCTAATTGCTCTAGAAGTTTCACTTTATCTTTTAACCTCTCTTATAGACCCCTTGCCTTGTTTATACTCGGAAATCGCTTGCAGTCGAGCAATATTTCTCTTTCTCTCGCCCTCTCTCAAGCTATTTATCTATAGTTACCTCTATCTATCTTTCCCTCTCTCTCCATATACCCATTCTCTCTCCCTCCCTTCCCCCTCTCTCTATCTATCTTTCCCTCTCCCTTTTCTCCATATACCCATTCTCTCCCTCTCCCTATTCCTATCCCTCTCTCCATTTACCTCCCCCTCCCCCTCCCCCTCTCCCTCTCTCTCTCCCTCTTTCTCCCTCTCATTTTTTCTTTTTCTATTTCTCTTTTTTTTCTCTTTCTCTCTCAATAGCTCTTCAGGATATGAAGGTAAATACATTGGTATTGACAGACAATTACACGATTAAAAGAAGATATAGAAGGGCTTAAAATAATTTTGGACCAAAAATATTCTGTGCGCAAAACTAAGGTATATAACTGTTCTCACTCAATCTTTTATAACCATATTTGATTATACAAGGCAACAGCAGCCACTCATATAAACACATCCTCCCTATCCTCCTTCATACACGTTTCGATAAGCCAGACTTATTCACCGAAGACATAGAGCTTTGTTATATTTACATCAGTTTGCATATGACTTCAGTAAATAATAAATACTTTCATCAAACTTCAAGAGCAGACTTCCAAGTTCAAAGTCAGTTTATATGTTCATTCATTTTTACATATCTTTTCTTGCGTTAGGCTACAAGTATATTTTGCCATTTGGATGATTAAAACGATGTATCAAATTGTATTCAAATATGAAAATATACATCATAAATTGTATACTACACTATTCTCAATATACAAATTAATTATTACCGTAAGAAATATTATAAATGATGCAGCTATTTCCGGGTCACGGAGAATTAATTTGAAATGTTAATGGATAGTAGAATATCACTGCTAGTACAACACACGGGAAGAAAAACATCTCGAATTAGATATAACAGAATATCAAACTTTATCCATCGTGTATATCTTATAAAACATTTTTTTTATCTTAAAGCTTCTGTTATACACAACAAATGGATGTACTCAAGTAAAGGAAAGGCCGATATGTTATTAATGACGAGAAATACAGTTCCTAACTTCAGACAATCAAAGGTAATCAGAACAGACTATGCTGGTAAAAAGTTTTCTAACGAGGTTAATTCAGTGTTAGTATTGCTTGTCATGATACGGCAATGTTTGGCTGTGTGTGTGTAATTCATTCATTCATTCATTCTCTCTCTCTCTCTCTCTCTCTCTCTCTCTCTCTCTCTCTCTCTCTCTCTCTCTCTCTCTCTCTCTCTCTCTCTCTCTCTCTCTCTCTCTCTCTCTCTCTCTCTCTCTCTCTCTCTCTCTCTCTCTCTCTCTCTCTCCCTCCTTCACCCAATTCTGTTTTTCAATCCCTCTTTCTCCATGGGCATGTTTGGCTCATTTTTTCGCTAAAGCTTTCTTCTCTCCCTCGTGGAACTATAGACGCATTAGCACCATGGAAAGTTTCCTTCGCGATCTATTTAAACTTTCTCAACTGTTCCAATCCCTCGTTCCCTATTTTCTATCCTCTGCCCCCCCCCCCTCTCTCGCTTCCTGAATCCTCTTTTTTCCTTTCTTTCATCTACATTCTCCCCCCCCCTCTTCTTTTCCCCTATTTAACTACTTCGTGTTTTTTATTTTTATTTTTGTTCTTTCCATATTCTTATCATTTGTTATTTTCCTTCCGTTTTCTATTTATTGACATTTCTTTTTCTTCTTCTTTTTTCCTGTTCTTGTTCTTCATTTCCTTGGTTTTCTTTTAGAGAGAATAAATATTTTTTACGTTTTCCCTTTTTTCCATTTTATGATTGTAATATTGATGATAAGAATCGTTATTATTATTGTTACTTTTATCCTCATTATTACTACTATTACTATCATTGCTACTGTCATTATCAGTATCATTATCATCATCGCTATCACATTCCTTTAATTGTTCTATTTATTTTCGGTTCGATTACCCAGAAAGTTACCGGCGGAGAATGATCAAATTTCTTGGGTGACCTTTCTCTGGGCTGGGGACCTGCTGCTTAGATTCCGATGGAGAACCGGGCTAGATGAGATTTTTATATAGATTAATAGTAGATAGATTAATAGTAGATAAAGAGGGGCATATTAAGGTTGTTGAGGGTAGATCACGAGTGGAAAATGGAATAGATGAGGGTAGATTGAAGATTAAAAAGAATAATTAATTATTGCGAATGGCAATAGAGTGAGATGAATAAAGATATCAAATATCAAATTCTCTCTATAGCCTCCCACAGGCAAGAAAAAAAATCCATGACAAATAATAGGGAAAATAAGAAGACAAATACAAGAAACGAGAAAGAAGAAAAATATAAATAACATCAGCCTTCTGTGCATAACATCCCTTTCCTCTAAAAAAAAAAAAAAAAAATAGCATCGCTTCTCCCTGCACGTGTCTGCTCGTCTTTTCCTTAAAATTTAGGAAACGGAAAAAAACATCGACATGGAACCCTTTGCAGGTTGTCGGGTATGTTCCCGGGAAGGTTTTAAAAACATGACTTTAGTTTTTGTTTTCTATATACAGATAAATTTTATAAATGAATGTAAGTTCTGTTTTCTTTTTTCTTTTGCGGACAATCATTAGTAACGCATTGATATGGAAAAAAGAAGAAATATATATGGAAAGAAAGAAATGAAAAAACAACAACAACATCAACCGTCTTTCTTCTCCCGTAACAATTAAATGAAAATAAGTTTAATAAAGATTTAGAACACAGCACCCCCGTCCCCTAAGAATAAGAATATAAAGAATCTGAATCTGAAAAAGGAGATAAATGAAACTATGAGATGTACTGTCCATCACCCCTCTCCGAAAAAAGAAAACTCTGCCGGTTTTCCTCTTAAAACAAATGAAGAAGACGAAGAAATAAAAACCGAAACCACAATAAAATATAACAAACCTCCTATATAAAGTTTAGCCCTCCTTTTCCCCCTGAAAAATTCTGCACCGTTTCTGCCCCATAACAGATGATTAACGCCAAGATCCCAAGAGAGAGGCCGACTAATGGATATCTCTGGTTCATCGGCATCCCGGCCTCCATCCGGTGAATGTTGCATCGCTGGGTCACCCCTGAGGCAGAGGTTGTTATGTTGCAGCCACTCTTCCTTTACAACCAATGAGGCTCACGTCACTCGGGTTGCTATTTAAGTATTTCGTTCTCTCTGGTTATTTCTCTCTCTTCATGTTTATTTCTGCATTTCTCTCTTTGCCTCTCCATGCTTCGGGCTGTTTGTTTGTCTATGTCTGCCCACCCTCCCCCCTTCTCTCTCTCTCTCTTCTATTTTAGCTGTATCTCAATCTTTACAATTTGTCTATTGATCTGCCTTTGCTGATTTTTATAGGTTTATCTCTTTTCCGTATGTATCTGCCTGTCTGTCTATATCTGTGTCTTTTATCTTTCTTTGCTTGTGTGTCTATTTCTGTGTCTGCTCCTCCCCTCTCCGCCTCTCTCTGTTTCTCTCCCTTTTCTCTCTCTCATCCTGCCTTCCCCACTACCGGTGTTAATTCAACCTGCATTATTAATTTGCCCTCCGGACCTGCTGCATACATACAACGGCCAATTCCATCGAAATAATGAGAAATGTGTACTCTATAATGACACTCCAAAGCGCCAAACTGAAACATGTAATTACATGAACAATATGCCTTTCATTGTACGGACATTTAGAAGTAAAGTCACCATGAAATCAAATTAGCACAGGCTGATTGTTTCACCGAGTTCACACACAATCAGTTCTGGATGTGAAACCCTGGGGCAGAGAGAGAGAGAGAGAGAGAGAGAGAGAGAGACTGACTGTCAGCGAATAAACGTAATTTCTAATTTGTCACTTGATGAATGGAAGCCATATCTACGCTGTTTTTCTTTTTTTGGGGGGAGGCGGGGGAGGGGGGAGTGATTATAGAGACATGAAAACAAACAGTTCTGTCGAATCGCTTTAGACATGATTAATGGTGCTGGCACATGTTTTCAAACGTTTATTAGATGGCAATATAGGAAGAAAAAACATAAGCATAGTGCATGTTTACATTCATCATCATTACCCAATTCTTATAACATTTAAAATATTATTGATTTCCAATAGTATTAAAGCAGCAGAGAGTGTGAAGTTGAATTATATAACGATTACTAACTTTTAACAAGGAACACTACAATGTGAAATGCGAATATGACTGTGACCGCAAGTTGTAAAGCATAACGTGTGAAACGACGTGAAAAAAGAGGGAAAACTTCTCCCCCAACCGCCTTGCCTGTACCAACACCCTTTGCGCCAGCAGCCACTCTGCCGCGCCGTTGCTCGCACGACCACTTGCAACGCGGCCGCACTCCACTGTGCACTGACTTATTCAGCCAGAGTTGGTCACAGGACACCACCATGCCTCCTCAGAGTCGTAGCTGCCCTTTACATCAACAGGCATCACTCAGATGAGATCACGGTCCTTCGGGAAGCATCTCTGAGTAGCTTGAATTATTCTGCTACTCGTTTGCTGTTTACGAATAACGAATCGGAAACGAAAATCGGGGAAATGAGTGTCGTAAGGACAAGTTGACGCTATGCAAAAAGTACTGAAGCCACAAATAAGCAAAGCAAAACAACAACAACAGATCGTGAGTTTCGAGAGTTAGATTTAAAGACAGGTTGCCTAAACGATTATAGCCGCAAAAAATGGTTCAAGAATACGCGGTGTACCTGGAAACCTAAGAGTGTCAGGTGAAAGGGGTAAGCTTAATCCTTAAACATTAATGAAATGTTATTTACAGGGATAGGAAGCAGTGAAGCACGAGATCCACGAGTATTCGACGGGTATTCGTGGTCGAACGCAAGCAGGACGAAGGGCACAGGAGGAAGCTGTGAGCGAAGCCAAGAACCAGGGCGGAAAACGAAACAGGTCGCTAGCTAATGGTGTATATAACATTTTCATATTTAACAAGTGACCATTGAATCAAAAGGTAATCTATCTAATTAGGAATCAATTGACATATTCTGCAGCGATTCTTCCATTAAATATACATGAATAGATTCACAGAAAATCCAGTTTGATAATTTTGTTACCAATGATGATGCTCAATGTGGCGATCCAGATCATTTTTTCAACGTAATCCGCGTGGTCCATTTACTACTTTCCGGGCATTTCCCCAATAAATGCTTTAGACGCTCCCGATTTCAAGAGTAATACACTTTCAGCTTTAACATATGGTAAAAATATCATTAATCTTCACTATAGTGTATTTTTAGACTGATGTCTAAATCCTTTTTTTTTTTTTTTTTTTTTTTTGAAACTAATGAATGAAACCAAACACTTTTACACGATCCCTGGTTACTGCTTATTGTCCACTACTATAATCGCATTCATCTGATTAATCGATGCTTCATTTTTTAGATTCGGTTTTTGTGGATGCAAAGATAAATATCCTCAGTATTATTATAGGAAAACTGTACGAACGTCCACATACAGATATAAATTGTTTTTTTTTAGAAAGTATTAAAACTATTTAAGATATAATGAATTAAATGCATTTTGCTCGATGACCTTAGCATTGATTTACTGAAGCTAGCAAGTGTAACTCAAGAAATCTCTATGATCATCAGCCACAATTATAGAGCTTTATCTTAGACAAATAAATCGCACATATCAATTTCTGAAACAACTCCCTTGTTTTTCCATCAATCTATCAGGTGCCAATGTTGAATATAGGAATCATAGGGTTGAAAATGAGAGCAAAGTCAAGGAACACCTGGTCAGTATTAACTGGGAACTGGCTCTGTCTGCTAATGATTCTAATGGTGCATATTAATACTATCACGCACTTTTTACAGCAAGCTTTGATGAATGAATATCCTATTATAA
>BOPN01002996.1:167500-172500 GCA_017312705.2 Penaeus japonicus | reverse complement strand
TATATATATACACACACACACACACACACACACACACACACACACACACACACATATATATATATATATATATATATATATATATATATATATATATATATACTTATATTTTTATTTATATTTATTTATTTATTTATTTATATTTATATATATATATATATATATATATATATATATATATATATATATATATATATATTTATATGTATGTATGTATGAATTTACATATATATATATATTTATTTATTTATCATTTATATTTATATATATATTTATATATATAGATAGATAGATGAATATATATAATATATATATATATATATATATATATATATATATATATATATATATATATATATATATATGTATATAGGGCACATACAATATGTAAAAAAACGCACACACTATAGAATATGCGCAGCAATTTCTTTTTTGTTCCCGGTTCACGATTATGAGACTTTACTTTTATAAAGGAAACGTCAAAATTAACAGGCAAGTCAGATTAGGATTCGTGTGAAGAGGCTGTGTTATGCAACATATGTGGCTTGGAGTTATGTATATTGATTTTTGATTTCATTCTCTTGTCCGAGGTAAAGGTATTTGCTACCGATCCAGTAAGTGTAGATGTCGTCTTGCCAACTTTTAGCCGTGCTTTAAAGTTGCATTGCATCACAACATTGCTCCCCATTCATTTGCTCAGTCACTCCGTAGGGTCGTTTGCATTAGGTTTGTCATGGTAATAGGAAATTAGTGATATTAATCGTGATCAAAGACGAAGTAAAACCACTCGTCACTAGATAACCAAAAGGGAGGATTTTAGATGTATGTTAATCTGAATATATGAATCGGTAGAGAAGCATGAAAAAAAGGTGGTTGATTATGAAAAGCACGAATGTAAAAATAGGATGAAAGATCGAGACATTAAAGAGACAAATCTTGTACAAAAACTCGTGTGTGACTTGTTTTCATTTGCAACAGCGGGGACTGCGGCGGGTACTGCTCGTGAAACAAGAACGAATAACAAAATATCCTCTTATCTAATAGAAAGATAAATCTGAAAAAAGAGAAGAAAAAATATTCATCGGAAGATAAATCTAAAAAAAAAAGAAAGAAAATAATCATTCCCGATTTTCATATCATCGTTCATTCCTGACAGTGAGTTCCGTGACGAAAAAGAATATTGTATTTACTCTTCACTGCCACCGCTAACTCAAAGTCTGATTCATACAAGAGGGAATTGGATACCTTTGAATTATCCTAATTGCATTTCCGGCTATTAATGAGGCAGGCATTTTTCCCCGATCTTTTTCTTAATCTCCTGAATGTTTGGTTGAGAGAAACAATACGCTATATTCTACTTTACCGATTTACTTATGTAATGTCCGTTGTAACTTACAAGGCGATTATTGACCGCATAAGTAATCAAAACAATTAATTTCAGAATGAGAAATTGAGGATCTCCTAACAATAGAGATTCAATATATATATATATATATATAGGGCAATATACAATATGTGAAAAAATGCACACACTATAGAATATGCGCAGCAATTTATTTTTTGTCTCGGTTCGGATTTAGAGGCGAGACTCTTTACTTTTATAAAGGAAACGTCAGCCTAACAGGCAAGTCAGGTTAGGATTCGTGTGAAGAGGCTGTGTTATGCAACATATGTGGCTTGGAGTCATGGATATTGATTTTTGATTTCATTCTCTTGTCCGAGGTAAAGGTATTTGCTACCGATCCAGTAAGTGTAGATGTCGTCTTGCCAACTTTTAGCCGTGCTTTAAAGTTGCATTGCATCACAACATTGCACCTCATTCATTCAAATTAGTGATATTAATCGTGATCAGAGACGAAGTAAAACTACTTGTCACTAGATAACCAAAAGGGAGGATTTTAAATGCATATTAATCTGAATATGTGAATCGGTAGAGAAGCATGAAAAAAGGTGGTTGATTATGAAAAGCACGAATGTAAAAATAGGATGGAGGATCGAGACATTAAAGAGACAAATCTTGTACAAAAACTCGTGTGTGACTTGTTTTCATTTGCAACAGCGGGGACTGCGGCGGGTACTGCTCGCGAAACAAGAACGAATAACAGAATAACCTCTTATTTAATAGAAAGATAGATCTGAAAAAAAGAGAGAAAAAAGATATTCATCGGAAGATAAATCTAAAAAAGAAAAAGAAGAAAATCATTCCCGATTTTCATATCATCGTTCATTCCTGACAGTGAGTTCCGTGACGAAAAAGAATATTGTATTTACTCTTCACTGCCAGCGCTAACTCAAAGTGATTCATACAAAAGGGAATTGGATACTTTTGAATTATCCTAATTGCATTTCCGGCTATTAATGAGGCAGGCATTTTTTCCCGATCTTTTTCTTAATCACCGGAATGTTTGGTTGAGAGAAACAATACGCTATATTCTACTTTACCGATTTACTTGTGTAATGTCCGTTGTAACTTACAAAGCGATTATTGACCGCATAAGTAATCAAAACAATTAATTTCAGAATAAGAAATTGAGGATCTAACAATAGTGATTCAATATATATATATATATATATATATATATATATATATATATATATATATATATATATATATATTATTATTTTTATTGTTATTATTATCAACATTATTATACACACACACACACACACACACACACACACACACACACACACACACACACACACACACACACACACACATATATATATATATATATATATATGTGTGTGTGTGTGTGTGTTTGTAAATATGTATATATATATATATTTAACTATATATCTATATATGTAAATATATATACATATATATACATATATATACATATATATACATATATACATATATTCAGATATATACGTATATATATATATATATATATATATATATATATATATATATATATATGTGTGTGTGTGTGTGTGTGTGTGTGTGTGTGTGTGTGTGTGTGTATAAATATATATGTACATATGTATATATATATATATATATATATATATATATATATATATATATATATAAATATATATATATACATATATATATATATATATATATATATATATATATATATATATATATATATATATATATATAGAGAGAGAGAGAGAGAGAGAGGTTGATAGTTAGATATGAGAGAGAGAGAGCGAGTGAAAGAGATAGAGAGAGAAACGTAAAAATCTGTTTATGAGTGTTTGAATATCTAAGCACCGTATCTATCTTTATACATACATACATACACACACACACACACACACACACACACACACACACACACACACACACATATATATATATATATATACATATACATATATACATATATATCCACCCCTATCCACATATCCATCTACAGAAATACATTTTTTCAATTACCCCAGAATTTACAAAATGCAGATAACACGCGTGTTTTAATTGTGTCGGTTCAACTGATGGTGTAAAGCGTATCCTTTCCATTTTGTTGTGATAAGCAATGTGTGTAAATAATCCTTTGTTAATGACACTGCCCCCTAAAAATAATTTGCCTGGTAGGATGCTGCATTTGTGTCCTCAACGTATGCAACATTGTGTGGCATCCTGAAGTGATATATGAGCAAGTTGATGAATTCGTTGCATTGTTGAAGAGGTAACAAAGGTTTTGAAAACAGTACACTTAATATGATAACAATGATAACATGTTATTGTTGGGTGATAATCATAGATGTTATTGTATCATTATCACTGTCATTGTTATCATATAAGTATTTCTTTCATTATAAATAGTATCCTGATTATCAATGTTATTGGTATTTTACCATTGTTTTTAGTATCATCATTATCTTGTCATTATCATTATTTTTACATTCAGTATCAATACTCTAATTTTCACCATCACTATTATCATTGCTTTTATCATAACTATCATTATCATTATTGTTATTCATATCCTTTTCAATATAATCAGAGTAATCATGATAGCTATCAGTATTATCATCATTATCGTTATCATCAGTATTATTATTATTACTGTTATTATCATTATCAATATTGTTATCAATATTACTATTATCATTATCAGGATAAAAAATCAATTGTAATGACAATAACAACAACAATAATAACAACAATGATGAAGGTGGTGACAATGACGATGATGATGATAATGAAAATAATAAGAATAGTAATAATGATAATGATAATAACTATGATGTTAATGGTAATGATAACAAAAGTCATAATGGTAATGATAATAGTAGGAATAATAGTATTGATAATGATAGTAATAAAACTGATAACAATCATAATGATGAGAATAGTAATAGAGATAAAATGATGATAAAAAACATATATTTATAAAAGTGATAATGACAATGATAATGATAATAATCATAATGAATATGATAATGACATGACAATCATGAAGATAAAAAGTATAATAATGATACTGATGATAATGATAAAAAGCGACAACAATGATAATAACGATAATAACCTTAAGAAGGAGGAAGAAATACGACATCATTATCATCATGAAAACAATAATAATGATATGTAAATGAGCAAATACAGAGTACTTATACACCGTCAATATTGATACATCCACGCTAGGTTCACCACATGATGAGCTAGGTATTATGCTGTACTTGCAATATTGCAGAGCGCTTTCTAAATGTAATAGGAAATTCCGCGTTTGGACTTCGTTGCAAATGCAGGACAGTATTTTGCTTATAAAAGATGAAAGCTGCATATATATGTGTGTGTTTGTATTTACATACATCTATAGGCAAATAGATTAATTAATAAATGGATAGATAGAGAAATAGATACATGTTTATCTATCAATCAATCTATATATGTATGTGTGTGATATTTGAAAAAAAAGTATATATATATATATATATATATATATATATATATATATATGTGTGTGTGTGTGTGTGTGTATGCATGTATGTATGTATCTGTGTATACTTATCTATATGCACACACACACACACACACA
>BOPN01002996.1:142500-147500 GCA_017312705.2 Penaeus japonicus | reverse complement strand
AGAGAGAGAGAGAGAGAGAGAGAGAGAGAGGGAGAGAGAGAGAGACTAATATATGTGAGTAGAGATACATAGATACAAAAAAATATAAGGAGAATCAGAGAGAGAGAGAGAGAGAGATGGAGGGAGGGAAGGAGAGTGGAGAAGAGAGAGAGAGAGAGAGAGAGAGAGAGAGAGAGAGAGAGAGAGAGAGAGAGAGAGAGAGAGAGAGAGAGAGAGAGAGAGAGAGTAAAAGTATGAGGAGAAAGAGAGAGAGAGATAAGAAAAAAAGAGAACAGAGAGGCGCGCATTCTATAAAATATCATCCTGCATACATCAAGCCCTGCAACCTCCTCATATCACGGCTCATAAGCCGACAAAGTGCGGTTCAATAGCAGGCCTTGATGAGCCACGAGGAAGGCAGGGCGTGTACGCTTTATCTGCCCATTCACTCGCCTTTGACTGTCTGATTGCTAATCTATATCCTACATCTCTAATAGACATGATAGCCAATCTTGACATCTCATATCTCAGCTGTCAAAGAATATTAATGATAGTACTGATATCAAATGAATATATATATATTCCCTCAAACCCTCAAGACACAACATAAAGAAATTTCAAATTCATCTCGATCCAGCGACATGTTGCATGCTACAATATGATCATGACCTCAACTTGCAGATAAGTTGCAACTTTTTCTTACATCGATTTTATCTGAACTTTTGAACTTTCAATTCTTTCAACGACTGTCAGGAAAATCTTTGCTTACCTGTTTATGCATATATGTAAGTGTGTAAGTGTGCGAATGTGTGAGTGTGTTTGTGTTTGTGTGCGAATGTGTGAGTGTGTTTGTGTTTGTGTGCGAATGAGTGAGTGTGTTTGTGTTTGTGTGTGAGTGTGTGCGTGTGTGTGTGTGTGTTTGTGTGCGTGTGTGTGTGTGCGCTTGTTTCGGTGTAGTAAGCATAGAATATTCCATAACTAAAAAATGCTCCCAATTGAACAGTACTAAATTAAATGTATCCCACGGGTCTTGTTCTCATTTTGGATCAATTAGATGATCCTTTTTGTGTTGCATATTTCGGTCATCAGTTATCCGGTATGACTTATTCCCTAGTTTGGCGTTCATTTTGCAGCTCTAAAGGGTATTCTATTGCTCTGTTTTTGACAATATTATTATCTGAATTATTCTATTTACTACATTGTTATCGTCATTTTCATTATCATCATCAATATTGTTATTATTATCATTATCAGCATTATCACCATTATCATTATTATCCTTATCATTATCATCCTTATCATTATTATCTGAAACTTATTAAAGCATGAAGCTTTAAAAAAAGAAGGAAAAGGCGTAAAGCATAACCGTTAAGCTTACAGATGCTCGGTCTTACAAATCAGCATTAAGATGTGGAAGAGAAATTTAATCAAAATTGAAGCTTAATCTATCAATTTAAGACGAAAAAGTGTAACAGTAAACACAAAAGATGAAAATACTCCAGATACGGCGATTTGTAGTTATAAAAGTTCATTAAAAGATAGTGATATCCATATACTTTTATTTCGTATACTATTAAGGAAGGACAAAAAAGGATATATTTACCAATGGTGAATTTGTGATATAAAAATTATAATGATTGTGATAATGCAGTGATAATAGCAATGATAGTAAAGATATTAATTATCATCATTATTAATATAATCATCGTTGTTATAACCATCAATATCGTTGTCAGTTATCATTATTATTATCATTACTATCATCATCATCATAATGATAACAATGATAACAACAATCATGATGCAAAATAGTGATAAAACGAAATTGAAAAAGATATATGATAAAGTTGATGATATAATGTCAATTAACAGGTCAGGGCGTGGGATGGAACATTCTAGATTTACTGACATTTATAATCTATGCTTAATTTAAGCTTCATTCTTCATACACAGAAATTTGCAACAAAAACGGGAAAAAAAAACAATACCTTTAAAGGGATTCAGAAATTATTCATATTGTAAATATTGTTTCATAACACGTGTTTATATGTTTGTGCGTGTGTGTGTTTCTGGGTGTGTTTATGAGTGCAGATCCTAAAATGCAACTGCTTTAGAAATTATATATTTTTAATCATATCAACGTATCTCAGATATAGTCGATTTTTTTTCTTCCTTTCTTTCTTCCTTTTTTTGTGTTTTTTCTTTTAATGTTCATGTAAGCCCTTTTCTTCGCCGGTCTCAGCACGGTGGGTGTAGTAACAAACGTATTTACGTTATCAAATATAGTAATTATGCCTTACTTCACGTATATTATTGTATCGTATGTTACCATTGTATTGTTTGTTATCATTACGTCATTTCACGCAATGCCATGACGTAATGTAAACAACACCAGCTGAGCAGAGGCGACCGGCACTCATTGCTTTCCGTTTATAGATATTCCTATACTAGAGATGGCACTTCTGTCCCTAAAGGTCAAATGTAGCTAAGCTCCTGTTCACAAAAATACAAAAATAAAAATGTTCATTTGGATGATTAGTTCGAACGGAAAATCATATCTATGTTGTTTCATTGGCGTTTCACTTAATTGTTGATTCATCTTTTTCTTGGATGTCCATTATGGTCTGTCTTGAAATCAGATATATCTATATAAACATAGACCTATCTATCTATCTATATCTGTCTATATATCTATCTATATATATGTGTGCGTGTGTGTGTGTGTCCGGATCAGTTATGATATTCATCTAGAACGTTTAACTGTTATACTCACGGTCACTTTAAATCGTTACAAAATACCAACCTTACTGAGTCACATGTACAATATCATTAATAGTAATTTTAATTTGAATATACGAAAAAAGTTAGCGTTGATAACTCCTCGAGTGAATTCGAATATCAATCTGAATTAGCTTTAAATGATCTAATGCGCGGGTCGAATAAACAAGGAAAGGAAAATAAGGTCCACCTTTAGCTTCCCTGGCCCTGCTCGTTCCTCCATCACAGCTAGAGTAATGAAATATATTCCAGAAGGTGCTTGAGGGAAGAGCTTAATGATTAGCGAAGGATCTAGAATTTGTACCTTTATCTTACCATGCAGAATAATTGGCGGGAGACGAATCACCGGTTAGACGCCATTTTCAAAAACCTTCGCCTCCAACGGTTTTATCATTGCGCCAAGTGTAAGTGATTAAAACCCGTTAATTAAGGTCGTGGTTCATCGTACGAGACAACCTGATGGTGGTGTATAGAACAATTTCCGGTCAGAAGTATGAAAAGAATGAGAAGAGAGAATTAAAAACGAACCGTGAAGAAGAGGGAGGTAAGTGCTAAGGCCAACGTCACATATTTTGTTTGTGTTATGCGTCACGAGGACTAACAGGTTAATATTACCGGTAATAATAATTTTTAAAAGATAAGAGGGAAATTATTGAAAATAGGGGAACCTAACGTCAACTTTCTTTCGGTATAGGAGTGAAATAAAAAGGGAGAAATATATATGTGCGCTTAAGGATTTGTAATTAAGTCAGGAAACAAAATTGAAACGATATAAAGCAGTTGAATAATTTGATAAACCCTATTTAAACGAATTGAGGGATTCAGCTAACAACCATTTGATATTAGTAAACCCAGCTATAGGCTAACTGATTTAAAACTATTATTTTTTGTTTTTGTTTTTGCCTTAGATAATAGATGAAAAAAGTGGATTTGTCATTTTCTTTACACACACACACACACACACACACACACACATATATGTATATATATGTATATATGTATATATATGTATATATGTATATATATGTATATAATATATATGTATATACATGTATATATATATGTATATATGTATATATATGTATATATATGTATATATATGTATATATATGTATATATGTATATATATGTATATATATGTATATATATGTATGTATGTATGTATATATATGTATATATATGTATGTATGTATGTATATATATGTATATATATGTATGTATGTATGTATATATATGTATATATGTATATGTATATATATATATATATATATATATATATATATATATATATATATATATATATATATATACGTGATATATAATATAATTTATCTATAGGAAAATACCCTCCAGTAACCCCCACGCGCGCCGGTGATTATATTTTGATATTGTTTTATTAACTTTTTTTTCCGAGAGTATCAAACGCGCTTCCCTTTTTGTTGACAAATAGCCACGTGCGTCCCTTTTATGTTTTTATTTTACCTTAAAGTTATTTTGAATTATTCATTTAATTTCCGGTATATCATGCGTCTGGATGGATGTTAATTCTGCTAAATCTTCTTATGATTTCTTTATGCCAATTAATTCTTAACATTTGCTGCCAATCTATGTTGACTTTGATAGTTTTATTCATATTATATTGTGTTTTACAGCTGGGATCATGGACATTTAATATCCTTTTCTGACTAAGGGTACTAAATATTTATTGTGGATATTTTATTAATCTCGATTTACTGTAATCAAAGGTGGTATATTTTACTTGTGGAAAATATATTCTGAAGATTACTTCTAAAGTGTTATTCTAGTGAGTTGTGTATCATTTTTTCTAAATCCATTTGCCATCCTTTGATACGTTGTGAAATTGGGTCTTTTTTCACTCTCTCTGTATGACATACAAACAGAATCGACAAAGAATATGTAGTAGAAGATCCAGCGAGTTCCTGATAACTTGAAATATGCTTTTAGTCTATTAATTCTCTCTCTCTCTCTCTCTCTCTCTCTCTCTCTCTCTCTCTCTCTCTCTCTCTCTCTCTCTCTCTCTCTCTATCTCTCTCTCTCTCTCTCTCTCTCTCACACTCTCGCTCCCTCTCTCTATCTTTCTCTTTCTCTCTGTCTCTCTCTCTGTCTCTGTCTTTCTCTCTCTCTCTCTCTCTCTCTCTCTCTCTCTCACACACACACACACACACACACACACTCTCTCTCTCTCTCTCTCTCTCTGTCTCCGTCTCCCCCCCCCCCCCCTC
>BOPN01002996.1:130000-132500 GCA_017312705.2 Penaeus japonicus | reverse complement strand
TTTTTTGCTTAGTTATGATTATAGATTAGCCTAGTCTCCTTTGTTTAGATTTTCACTTAATAAAAGATTTTAGCATATTTAATAACTATTAACATTTTAATACTTACGTCAGAAGTGGAAATATATTATGACACGCGTCCGAACGTCGTGATGGAGAATCGGATAGTGTGAGAGATATGTTACAGTTGTGTTTGTTTTTGTTTTGATCACGTCAATTGTTTGTCAGGAATGTCCCTGTGAACAGGCTTTTTTTGTTAGTTTTGTTTGTTTGTTTGTTTTTTGTATTTTGCCTTATTCGAGAACTTGGGATTCATGGTTCTGAGTATATTACATCAATCATTTTCTTATCCTCATGGTCCCTTGAATACTATTTTCTTCGACTTTTTTTTGTTAGTTTTTTTGTGTGTTTGTTTGTTTGTTTTTGTATTTTCCCTTTTTCGAGAACTTGGGATTCATGGTTCTGAGTATATTACATTAATAATTTTCTTATCCTCATGGTCCCTTCAATACTATTTTTTTCGACTTTTTCAGCTTGTGTCAATACAGCGACATCGCCTATATCAACCTTTTTTTCTGTATTCAGAGAATACTGTCCTAGTTGTTCGGATTTTGTTTACTTAATCTTGCTTTTGGTCTCTTTTTTACTGCTTGTTTTGTTTTCTCTCTTCATCGTTTCTTTTCGTCTTCTTTCGTGTTTTTTGTTATATGTTTCTGGATTACATTAACGATCTCTTTGACTCTCCCCATTTCCATTTTCTTTGCTTGTTTCGTTTTGTTTTCATGAAAACTGTTTGACTAATTTGTTTTCAGTTTGAGTGAAAGCGAAAACTTCCGCAACATGATTTTTCAAATTTCATTTTTTATCGCTTTTAACGGTTCTGGCTTTTGATTGAAATCGTTCACTTTCACATCTAGAATTTGTCTCGTGTTTGGTGATTCTATTTCTCCGTATCTGTGTGTGTGTTTATACATATGTGTGTGTGTGTGTGTAGATAGATAGATAGATAGATGGATGATGGATAGATAGATAGATAGATGATGGATAGATAGATAGAAATTTTTTACACACACATTTATCTCTCTCTCTCTCTCTCTCTCTCGCTCTGTATATATATATATATATATATATATATATATACTGTATATATGTATATATATATATATATATATATATATATATATATATATATATATATATATATATATATATAAGTATGTATGTATATACATGTATATATATACATGTATATATATATATATATATATATATATATATATATATATATATATATATATATATATATATATATATATATATATATACATATATATATATATATATATATATATATATAAATATATATATATATATATATATATATATATATATATATATATATATATATATATGTATGTACGTATATATATATATATATATATATATATATATATATATATATATATATATATACATATATATATATATATTTATATATATACATATGCATAGATATAATTTCAATTGTTGTATCGGGAAGGTCCTGCGTAGGTCCCGCTTCCCTTGCCCCCTCATTAGTGTTATCATTAATCTCTGTTAACAAAGCCAGTCTCTCGCAGAAAACATTAACGTCGTGCTGGCGCTTGCCTTGATCGTATCTACATTTTCGAAAATAAAAGACGGAAGATGAAAATGCCGAAAGGGCCATTAAAAACAAAACGAAATATACAGTTGAAAGTCTAACGGATGGAAATGATTAGGCACCGGTTTTGATCACAGTTTCAATTTAGAGTAAATCTAAAGAATGGTAGACCGGGGGCGTAGATTAACTAGTGTTATTCGGTGTAAGAAGTAGATCGGGTTTATTCAGTAGAGTAGCATCCGCCGTTTCAGCGCCAGGCCATTTCAGGACAAGACTAATCAGCGCCAAAACCTCTCAACGGTGATTCGGTCCGTCAGTCATAATCATAATCATGGTCCGTCGAATTCATACGATGGTCATCTCCGTCGCGTGAGAGATAATGCCCCTTTCCCTGAACACATAGGGAAGCTGGGACGACAGCGCTGAAATGGGCCATTCTCCTATTTAGTGAGAGCTCCACCTTCAAGATCATCGTAATAAGAATCGTCAGGGAGCCACCCTCCTCAGCCATCGAGGTCTAAGCCCCACTAAATGTGATATATGAGAAAGCAGTACATATGAATTTGAAAAATGAGAATCTCAAGTACTCCTCCCCCCCCACAAAACAACATGGTCGTCCGCTGCTCCATCATGAATAATATATGTAGGAAGTGGGTCTCTACAGCCTTGGGAAATTCCTGGTTGTACTGGCTTAGAATTTCTTTCTTTCTTTCTTTCTTTCTTTTGGTGTTTCTACAGTCAAAGGATGGCTCTGGAGCGATCTGGTTCAGCGGTAGCGTTGGAAAAGTTATACACTATGAGGATCTATACGGGCGGAGTGATAATGCTAAGGCCACAGCATGTTTTACGTTCTTGTAATA
>BOPN01002996.1:102500-110000 GCA_017312705.2 Penaeus japonicus | reverse complement strand
GAAATTATGGTGATACCTGTTTTGTTGTCTATCTATCCATTTTATGTTAGTCTATCTATCTATCTATCTTTACGTCAATCTAGCTGTCCTTCTATGAATATCTGCCTATTTATTAATTTATCTGTCTATAAATGTTATTGTTTTGCATCTATTTGTTTGGCATTTCTAACATTTTCTAGCAAACAAACATGGCCGATTACCGAGACATTTGTCTTGTTGGCTAAGCTGTTCTAACAAGGGTTTGTCTTGTTTTTGTTGCAAATAAATATCAGCAATTGCTTACTTTGAATTATCACATTGCAGCCCCGTGACCACCTGGCTGATAAACACATTGGCGTTGGGATGTGATGATATCTCAGATCTTATTTATTTATATATATGTATATGTATTTTTTTTTTTCAAAACATTGTTATCTGTTTGGTAAGGTAATGATTTTTATTTCATCAATTTCCCGTTTCAGTTTAAGACCATTTAAAGGGAAAGGAGTCTAAGTGCTTTCACTGTATCCATTTCACATTTGATTTATCATTCAACCTTCACTTTTTGTTAATCTGTCTGTCAACCTCTCCGCTCCCACCTTTTCTCTCTCTCTTCTCCTCTTCCTTTTTTCTCTACTCATATTTTTTCCTCTTCCTCTCCTTCCCTCTTTATTAACTCTTTCCCTGACGTGACGGTATATATATCGTCAATGTCAGGGGAAAAAAAAAGCTTTCTGTATGGGACGCGAACTCTGGACGCTTGAGTAGAAGACTTGCACGAAACTGAGTGAGCTATGCTCGATTGCATGTCAATTGCACAAGGGAAGGCTTTAATGATCACGTATTCACTTATATACATGAATATACATCGATATCAGTAATATTTAAATGGTTATGATAATGATTATTATAATGATGATAATATTAATGGTGATAATGATGATAATATTAATGAGGATGATGATAATGAGGAGGAGGAGAAAGAGGAGGATAATAATGATAGTGGTGATGATAATAAGGATAAAAATCGTAATATTGATAGAACAATAATTGTAATTATGATGAAGAAAAAACAAACAAAATTACCGTAATCATGATGATGATGAAAACAAAAGTAGTGGGAATAATAACACTGACAGAGATAATAAAGATGATAAGATCACACTAATATGATTAACAACAATGATGCTGATGCTAATATCAGTGATCCTGCAACTACTATTGCTACTACTACTATTAACAGTGAAGAGAGCGGTACTGGTAGTAAGGAATTAGAATGATGATAATGATAATCGTCATAACAAGAGCAACTGTTACAAAAATGATTATGATATTAATAAGGATATAATAACGATGCTAATAGTAACAAGAATAACAAGAATGATAATGAAAATAATAATAAAAATGATTATGATAATCATGATAACAATACTACTACTGATTAAAAAAAAGAAAAAAGAAAAAAAAAGAGAAGTATCAGTAATGATAATAATAAGAAAAAGAACTATGATAAGAGGAATGAGGATGATGACGATAATGATGACGTAAGAGCGCATGGTTGTGTGCGTGTGTACAAGCCTCCATGACGCCGGTTCTTAATGATGATATTGATAATGATAATCATGATAATCATGATGATAATGATAATCATGATAATCATGATAAAAATGATAGCAACAATGAAAATAGTGATGATAATAATGATGATAATAATGATAATGACAACAGTGATAATAAGGATAATGATGATTTTGTTAATAAAGACAATGGGCATGATAGTAATGAAAACAGGAATAACATAAATAATGATGATAATGATAATCAAAGCATTAATACCCATAACAATAATAATGATGATTGTAATAATAATAATAAAAGCAAATACATCAACAACAATGATGATGATGGTGATGTTGATAATGATGATACTGGTGATGATGATGATAATGATGATGATGGATGATGATGACGATGGTGGTGGTGATGATGAGGATGATAATGATGATAACAATATTAACATGATAATGAGCATGATGATGATAACAATATTGACAATAGAATCAGTGATAATGATATTGATATAAATAATGATGATAAAAGTGATAATTGTAATAATAAGATGATAATAATTGCAACAGAGATGACAATCATTTTATTATGATGATGATAATGATGATTACAACTATAATAGTAAAAGCTGATAATGAAAATGATGGCGATGTCGAGGATATTGATAATGATCGGAATAAGTATTATGATAACGATAATGTTTAAATAATTAAGCGTTTCAATAATAAGAACAATACTAATGATGATGAATGTGATAATGATAATAATGATGATGATTAACTGATAGAAATAACAATGATGCTACCAATAATAACATTGACAATGGAACTCTTAAAGATTATGAAAGCGACCCCCCCCAAAAAAAAAAAAAAAAAAAAAAACTTTCCGTATGGGACGCGAACTCTGGACGCTTGAGTAGAAGACTTGCACGAAACTGAGTGAGCTATGCTCGGTTGCATGACAATTGCACAAGGGAAGGCTTTCATGATCACGTATTCACTTATATACATATATACACGTCGATATCAGTAATATCTAAATGATTATGATAATGATGATGATAATGATGATGATAATGATGATAATATTAACGATGATGATGATAATGAGGAGGAGGAAGAGAAAGAGGAGAATAATAATGATAGTGATGATGATGATGGTAATGAGGAGCTTGAGAAAGAGGAGGATAATAGTGATAGTGATGATGAGAACAAGAGTAATGGGAATAATAACACTGACAAAGATAATAAAAATGATAAGATCACACTAATACGATTAACAACAATGATGGTGATGGTGATGCTAATATCATTGATCCTGCAACTACTAGTTCTACTACTACTATTAACAATGAAGAGAGCAGTGCTGTAGTAAGGAATTAGAATGATGATAACAATGATCATTCTAATGCAATTGTAATAACAAGAGAAACAGTAACGATGATGATAATGATATCAATAATGATATAATAACGATGCTAATGATAACAAAAATAACAAGAATGATAATGACAATAGTTATAAAAATGATTATGATAATCATGAAGATAACAATACTACTATTGATAATGAAAAAAAAAAAAAAAAAAATAGAACAGTGGTATCAAGAGAAGTATCAGTAATGATGATGATAAGAAAAAGAACAATGATAAGAGGAATGGCGATGATGATGATGATGATGACGATAATGATGACGTAAGAGCGTATGGTTGTGTGCGTGTGTACGAGGCTCCATGACCCCAGTTCTTAGTGATGATATTGATAATGATAATCATAATAATAATGATAAAAAATATAGCAACAATGAAAATAGTGATGATAGTAATGATAATAATAATGATAATGACAATAATAATGATGATCACAACAAAAGAAAAAATAAAGATAATGAAGATTATGCTAATAACGACAGTGATGATGATAGTAATGAAAATAAGAATAACATCAATAATGATGATAATGATAATCAAAATAATAATACCGATAACAATAATAATGATGATTGTAATAATAATGATACAAGCAAAGACAGCAACAGCAATGATGATAAAAACAACGATAGTAACCATGATAAAAAAGGAAATATAAATTATGATATTATGCATGATAACAATAGGAATGATGATGGTGATGATGATGGTGATAATAATTGTGATGAGGATGGTGATGATGGTAATGGTAATTATTATAATGGAACTCTTAGCGAAAAAAGGGCTTTCTGTATGGGACGCGAACTCTGGACGCTTGAGTAGAAGACTTGCACGAAACTGAGTGAGCTATGCTCGATTGCATGTCAATTGCACAAGGGAAGGCTTTAATGATCACGTATTCACTTATATACATATATACACATCGATATCAGTAATATTTAAATGATTTTGATAATGATGATGATAATAATGATTAAGATGAAAATAATGATAATCATAATCATCCTGATAATAATGAAAACACTAACAATAAAAATAATAATGATAAAAATAACAATAATAGTAATAATAATAATAAAATAAACAGTAAAAATAATTAAATTAATAATTATGTTAATAACAACAATGATAATGTTAATGGAGAATGCAGTAACGCATTTAATATAGAAATGAAATATTTACCTCCCTGACCAAGGCTCGATTCCAGGTCATCAGAGTGACGATCCCGGCTCCTAAATTGTATTTTTATATTGAATGCGTTACTGCATTCTACCGCACACACACACACACATACAAACACACACACACACATACAAACACACACACACACACATATAGATATGTCTATGTATCTATATCTATCTATCTATCTATCTGTCTATCTGTCTATCTATCTATTTTTTTTCATTCTTTCTTTCTTTCTATCTATCTATCTATCTATCTATCTATCTATCTATCTATCTATCTATCTATCTATCTATCTATCTATCTATCATCTATCTATATATCTATCTATCTATCTATCTATCTATCTATCTATCTATCTATCTATCATCTATCTATCTATCTATCTATCTATCTATTTTAAAGATTTCAAAAGACCCGTGACAACTAGACGGGGTGATAGGGAAAGGGTTAAAATTATTTGAATATATTTATGTACATACAGCAAAGACACATGTAAATATGTATACAATTATGATTACATAGAACACGTTGATTTAATATTTTTCTGCTGTCGTTTTAATTATTTTTCCCTGAGAGTTTCATTTTCCAAGAAGCTTGTGTTACATGTTGTTAATTAATTGAAGACAAGGAGAAAGCAATCAAAATATAATGAAAATAAGTATAAAGTGAAGGAAGAGAAAAAAAAGGGGGGAAAGCAAAGGCAAGCACAGCACAAGAAAAAAGAAAGAAAGAAGGAAATGAATAAAGAAAGAAGGAAGGGAAGAGAAAGAAGAAGAAGAAGGAAAAGGAAAAGAAGAAACAAAAGAAGAAATCAAAGAAGAAAAAATATAAGAGGAAGCAAAATTAGAAGAAATAAAAGAAGTAGAAGTAGATGAAATATAATAATAAAAAAAAAAAAAAACAGAAACAGAAGAAGAAATAAAAGAAGAACAAGGAGAAGAAATAAGAAAAGAAAAAAAATTTAGAAAAGGCAGAAGAAGAAGAAATAAAAGAAGAACAAGGAGAAGAACTAAGAAAAGAAAAAAGAATTAGAAAAGGCAGAAGAAGAAGAAATAAAGAACAAGGAAAAGATATAAGAAAAGAAATAATGATTAGAAAAGACAAAAGAAGAAGAAGTAAAATATGAAGAAGAAGAAGAAGAAGAAAAAAAATAATAATAAAAAATAAAGTAAAAAAATAAAAAAAGGAAAGAAATAGAGCCTTTTAGATGTGAAGGAGAAAGTGAAGAGGCTTGCAAGCAATACACAATAACGAGTGTTTTTATCACTCACTTAAGTGCAACTCTCTGTCTTTAATTAAAATACTTACGTAAGCTCTTTATGTTCAATTCAGCAACAATTCCGGCTGTTATTCTGAATTGATTAATGAACAAGGACGAAAGAATATAAATATATATATTATTCTTCATGTGCGCTCTATTCATCATACTTTATAATACTGATGGGTTAGTTAAAACTGTCTAGATATGTTTTATTTCAATGACGTGAACATTTATCATACAAATGTATTATTTTATATGGTAATTCGGACGTCAAGTTGACACATGTCAGTAGTCGGTGCCAAACTTTCTGAATTATGTAAATGCTAATGAAAAATGTTCTGATGCCTTGTTTACATCTTAATGCAAGTGAAAATCTTTAATAATATGTTAATCTTATATTTTCAAGAATGCATATGCAAATCCTGACGAAATGTCTCAGATAAAGACACAGACCTAATATGGCAATTCTGCAATGATTGATTAACAAACTGAATTATATCATAATGGGATCGCCGTAATAATAATCCTATAACAAAAAAAAAAAAAAAAAAACAGACACCCTAAAAGCCTCAGACAAACATATGTCAAACATAATCATAAAGTGAACCAGTACATGCTCATAAGATTAGTATTAGGTTCGTATCTAATCAAAACATTAGTACAAGTTCCGCTTTTGTTTTTATCTATTTCAATCTAATGACGCTACTTCAGCAACCTCGGACGAGTAGCAAACACAAACGCCCACGACTTGCGAAGTGTCCATACGTAAGTAAGCCTGTCTCAAGTTCGTGTGTGAGCCCAGACAGAGCCCGTTGATGCGCAGCTGTTGTGGGTCTGGCGGCCAGCTCAGCGATTAGCGAAATGCGAGGTTTTACGAAGGAGAATCTCTCATGCAAAATTGGTCCTGGATGGTCTTTAGTGCGAAGGAGAGGCGTCTGCGAAATGACTCGTCTGTGGAAACGCCCAAAGGGAGAGAGAAAAAATTATAGAGCGATCGTAAAGAAAAAAGACCCTTACCCTTCGGGAATAGGGCTTCAGGAGTGGACCAACGCTGTACCTCCGTCTCTTTTTTTTTTCTTTCTCTCTCTCGCTCGCTCGCTCACTCTCTCTCTCTTTTTATTTCCCTCTCTCTCTGTCTCTCTCTCTCTCTCTCTCTCTCTCTCTCTCTCTCTCTCTCTCTCTCTCTCTCTCTCTCTCTCTCTCTCTCTCTCTCTCTCTCTCTCTCTCTCTCTCTCTCTCTCTCTCTCTCTCTCTCTCTCTCTCTCTCTCTCTCTCTCTGTCTGTCTCTTTCTCTGTCTTTCTCGCTCGCTCGCTCGCTCTTCCCGTGAGACATCACCGCCGGAGTTGTGTTGACTCACTGGATCGCGTTGAACAAATTTTGGGCAGATAATAACAACCCCCCCCCCACCCCCCGAACCTCTAGCCCCATTTTTAGGCTTCGCTTGACCGGCGCGCTGGTTCCGGATACGCGACCGATGGCGAAGAAGACGAATAAATACGAAACGCCCCCCTTTTTTCATTTCAATTTTCATTCATACATTTCATTCACGAACTTTAATGAACTGCCAGGACCAGCGGTCGCGTTCCGTTATAAAAGTAGACGTTTCTTAAATCGAATTAGTTGGTGCAGACGTCAGGCAAAATATTTCCATTAACAAATTAGGCTTCTGGACGTACCCTTAGCAAAGTATATATATATACACCTCCTTTTCGCATTCTTAAGAACAGGCTCTATCCCCGCGGTCGCTAGAAATGAAAGGATTGAAACATTAATGACAAAACGGGATCCAAATGCACTCATCTCTATTAAATATCAATATTGAAACGATCAGATTTCAGATTTGCGCTTCCGCATATTGACCGGGAGACCTATCAAAGAAAAGCAATTGAATATGAATTCGAGATGAATATATATATTTGACTGGATTAATTTTTTGAAGCCGAAATGTATCTGCCTCGGTTGTGTGATTTTCAAATTCGTGTGTACGGTCGGACGGGTATGTTGGCCAGAGAGAGAGAGAGAAAGAGAGAGAGAGAGAGAGAGAGAGAGAGAGAGAGAGAGAGAGAGAGAGAG
>BOPN01002996.1:85000-87500 GCA_017312705.2 Penaeus japonicus | reverse complement strand
ATGTACAGAGAAGAAGAAGAAGAAGAAGAAGAAGAAGAAGAAAAAAGGATGACAACACGGCTAGCTCCTCTTAGCAAATGTGCAGAGAAGAAGAAGAAGAAGAAGAAGAAGAAAAAAAGTGAGAACACAGCTAGCTCCTCTTGGCAAATGTGCAGAGAAGAAGAAGAAGAAAAAGAAGAAGAAAAAAAGGTGAGAACACGGCTAGCTCCTCTTGGCAAATGTGCAGAGAAGAAGAAGAAGAAGAAGAAGAAGAAGAAAAAAGGTGAGAACACGGCTAGCTCCTCTTGGCAAATGTGCAGAGAAGAAGAAGAAGAAGAAGAAGAAGAAAAGTGAGAACACGGCTAGCTCCTCTTGGCAAATGTGCAGAGAAGAAGAAGAAGAAGAAGAAGAAGAAAAGTGAGAACACGGCTAGCTCCTCTTGGCAAATGTGCAGAGAAGAAGAAGAAGAAGAAGAAGAAGAAAAGTGAGAACACGGCTAGCTCCTCTTGGCAAATGTGCAGAGAAGAAGAAGAAGAAGAAGAAGAAGAAAAGTGAGAACACGGCTAGCTCCTCTTGGCAAATGTGCAGAGAAGAAGAAGAAGAAGAAGAAGAAGAAAAGTGAGAACACGGCTAGCTCCTCTTGGCAAATGTGCAGAGACCAGAGCTTGATTTAAGTGGTCATGAATCAAGGGGACAGAAAGGATGAAGGTAAGGATTTCTTCTACTTAAATTCCAGTAAGAAGTGACAGACGTTTTCTTGCATCTTCAGGCTGGAGGGATGGCTTTCTTTTCTTTCTTTTCTTGTTTGTCTTCTTTGAATTGTGTTTTACTTTTTTTTCTCCTTTTTTTATGGAACTTTATGTTTTCTGATATTGATATATTTCATGATTAGTATTAGCGTAATTATTACTATTGTCATCATTATCATTGTTGTTATTATCATCGTTATGTGTATTTCTATTTTTATCATTGTTACCATTTTTATTGATATCATTATTATTATTATTGATATAATCATTATCATTAATATTATTTTCATTATCATTATCATTATCTTTATTATAATCATTATCATTATTATCATCACTCTAATTATCACCATCCTTTTTCGTTTCTTCTACTGCCTCCTCCTCCTCCTCCTCCTCCTTATCTACCTGCTACATTTAGAACCTTAGGCGTCTACTAAACTAACGGATTATTTTTATCATCATCATCATTTAAGAAGCAATAAAAATGATATATATATCTAAAACTCGGCTATTAGGATTTTGAAAGAAACAAAAAACACACGTAATGTCCACGAAACATAAAAAAAACATTTCCCGTATCTTTATTAAGGTTATAGCATCTAACACTACAAAAAATACAAGGTGAAAATGTATGATATTTACAAAGCCTACCTGTGTTTTATTTGAGGTGAAATAGATGTAGAATAGTATGCTAAAAATTCATTTTTTAACCCGTCTTAAAAAAAAAAAAAAAAAAAAAAAAAAAAAAAAAAAAAAAAAAAAAAAAAAAAAAAGCGTCCAGGAATCATAGAGTATCTTAAGCTGGAATAGTAGTAATAGTTGGAATGATTAACTATGTAGTTTTGTGTCTCAGTAGTAGTCTTGTGTCCGAAGCATGGTTATAGTGTTGGTGGTGAATGATCATAGTGAGGATGGTGGTGATGGTGATCAAGTAATGAAATTAATGATAAGAGCAATAACAAGGATGGTGATGATTATAATGATGATAATGATGATAATGAAAATAATGATACAACTATTACTGCTAATAGTGATAATAATGATGGTAGTTATTATGATAATAGTGATAATGATGATAATAGTGATAATGATAATGATGACAAAATTGTAATAATCATCATAATAAAATCATGATGATAACAATAATAATGATAACATTTTTTATCATGATGATGACTGCAATAAATACAAGCAATAATGATAATGATGAATATACTAGCAATAATATTAACAATATTGATTATTATAATAACTACAATCAGAATTATAATATCAATGATAACAATGATAATGAAAATAGTAATGCTAATAACAACAGTAATGATGATAGGGATAATGATACAAATGATGATGATGATTATATAAATAATAATGATAAAAGTGATGATGATGATGTCGATGAAAATGATAATGATGGCGATGATAACAACAATTGAAATAATCATGACAGCAATAATGATAACTATGTTTATGTTAAACAACAGTAAAAAAACAAAAATAAGCACACTTTTGCTACTACAGCTGATTATGTTTATATCTATGTCTGAAATCTGGCATCTATCTATCTATGTATCTATCTACATACACACAAACACATACAGATATATAATATATATATATATATATATATATATATATATATATATATATATATATATATATAAATATATATATATATATATTTATATAAATATACATATATATATATATATATATATATATATATATATATATATATATATATATATATATATATATATACACACACACAC
>BOPN01002996.1:65000-70000 GCA_017312705.2 Penaeus japonicus | reverse complement strand
CATATTGATGTATCATTCGCGAATGTAATATTGTTGCACAAAGACACACACACACACAGACACATTGACACACACACACACACACACACATACACATTGACACACACACACACTCACACACGCACATTGACACACACACACACACACATTGACACACACACACACACATACACATTGACACACACACACACACACATTGACATACACACACACACACACATTGACACACAAAGAGACACGCAACCACGTATTCACACAAAATCAGTGTTTCATCTCTCCATCTTAAAATCTCTTAGAGATTAAGAATCTTTTCACCTATGAATTTCTTAATAGCCATTATCATCACTCGACGTTTTATTTTCATTTTTGTCTTCCCTCTTTCCAGCTTTCAAAAACGTATATACATTTTTTTATATTCTAGTTCTTTCTACTCCTCCGCATACTCATTCGTTTTGATTTCCTCTCTTCCTTCCTCTTTTCATCTTTCAAATACGTATATATATTTTTAATTTTTATTTTTGATTCTAGTTCTTTCTATTCCTCCGCATACTCTGCGCCCTTTGCTCTACATAAAAGTTTCCTCTCGTAACTTGCACTTTGCGTCAGTCACTCCTCTTCCCCCCTCTCCTCATAGCCTCGATTCCCCTTAGTCTTTTCCCCTTCCTCTGCTATGCGGTCCTCCTGCTCTCCCTCCCTGCTTACAGATCACCTGGTAGTGCCCATCTCTCTTTATATCTTACCGTGGAGCTATCTTCGTTTTTTTTTTGTTTTTTTTTTTCTCTCGTTCTCCTATTTCTCTGCGTATCTTTCTTCTTATCCTCCTCCACCTCCACTTTTCATGGGTGGCCTTTTTTCACTTTGTTCAGTCTCTCCTCTTTTTTCTTCTTCTTCTCATCTACTCTTTACGGTCTTTCCCCTCTCCTCTTCCACTTCATTTACTTCCTCCTTTTCCTTTACCACCCATGAGCCCCTTTCCTCCTCCTCTTCCTCCATCTTCTATGGGACCCTCTCCTCTTCCACATCCTTCGCCTCCTCCTCTTCCTCTACCTCCTCCCCCCTCTCCTCCTCCATCTTCCAGGGGTCTCTTTATTCCTCTCCTTGCTTCATCCCACTTCCTCTTCCTCCCTTTTCTTCTTCTCTAATTCCTCCTCCTCCTCCTCCTCTTCTTCTACCTCATTCTCCTGCTGACACTACTTCACTCCAACCCCGGGGCGATAAAGTAGAAATATCACCTCATTCGTCACACGTTGTCTGCTGGGAAGTTACTCCATGACTTCCTCTTGCAATAAAACTTTTTTTTTTTTTTTTTTTTTTTTTTTTTGAGGGTGGGGTGGGGGTGTAACCGTAACTTATGTCTCTGAATAAAGAAATATCCAATGACATTAAAGCATTGTCGAATAATGTTCACGTTGCCACTGCAAAAATCACTCAAAACACACAGAGTCAACACGGTTATATAATATCAAAATACAAATATACAAAAAAGAAAAAAAAAGAAAACAAAAAACAAAAAAACAAAAAAAGAAATAGCATCATATTGCTAAAAAATCATTAAAAAGAAATACGACTCCATTTGAATCTGATGACGCCATTAAAATCAACAAATAAGAGAGAGAGAGAGAGAGAGAGAGAGAGAGAGAGAGAGAGAGAGAGAGAGAGAGAGAGAGAGAGAGAGAGAGAGAACAAAATAGCATCAATTAAGGAGGCGACGGAAACTATATCCTCAAGGGTAATCCAAAGACGTGGAGTCCTACGTAAGACCGTGACATCATCCCATGGTTGGCAGCCTTTTCAATTATTGGGGAGAGTTTATGCAATTTATAAGCCTATTTGCCGAGAGAAAATCGAGCTATGCATTTCCTGGCTATAGCTGGCTAATCCGTTGCTATCATTTGAAATAAAACCGAGCGCGTGGTCTTTTCCTGTGACGTTTTATAACAGGGTATGTTATGTTATATGAAATCTCTGGTGGTTTGGAGTAACTTGGATGTTTTTTTTATGGGTTTTCACTGTATTGATATTATTAATAATTTATTTATATTCAGGATTATTTAATGGGAAGGGAAGCGGCTTTTCTGAAAGACATTTTAATTTGAAATGACCAGAATGAGTCTATAATTAACTAGCTAAAAGTTTAATGGATATGTACCTGAGCCTTTGTGCTTCTATAGAAACTTTTGTTTCTTATGACGTGAATAGTAAATATCTTTTTTCCTTTTTTTTCAAGAAGAATAAAAGAAGAATAACAAGAAGAAAGCAAGCTAGAAATATTCTTTTTGTGTCCCCCCCCCCTTTTTTTGAGGAAGAAGAAAAGGGACCAGTATTCCCCATAAGGATTAAATCTATTATACATATTACATGTCTGCGATTTCAACATCTTCCGGCAGCAGGTGCAGTTCAGTAAAGGATTCATTGCTGTGTTTGCGAGCAAAAATTGCATCGTAAGAATTGCAAATGTCCGCAATATTTCGGATATTGCGATAACCGTCGGAAGCGGGGAGATCAGTAATTTTTAAACTAGATATTGGTACTTTTGAAGAAAGTTTTTTTTTGTTTTTTTTTGAGTTGTTGAAGATCTGCGCTAAGCTTGTTATGTAGCCACATCTAGTTATAAGAGTTATGTTACTTTTTTGTAAGTAGGTCGAAAGTTTGTAGTACACAATAATACCCCGAGCTAACGATGTTGCACTTGGCATAAAAAATATTTAGCGTATATGTTTTATATATATATATATATATATATATATATATATATATATATATATATATATATTATCATTACTTCTGGGGGGGGGGGGTAAAGATTATGATTATATTAATGATGATATCAACTATGATGGTAATAATGGTAATAGTTATTTGATGTTACTACTGGTAATGATAGTGATGCTAATGATGATAACAGTAATGATAATAATAATAATGAAAGATATAATAAAAACAATAATCATGATAAAATGATAATGATAACACGAAAAATGATACCAATAATAATGATGATAGTAATAATGATAATGATAATATAATGACAATAATGATAATGATAACAATGTTGAACACACACACCCACACACAAACCAACGCAAACATACAACCACCCACCCACCATGATAATATTATGACAATAATGATAATGATAACAATGTTAATAGTAATCATTATGAACACACACACACACCCACACACGCACATCCATACACACACCCACACCCACACAATATATATAAATATATATTTATCTATCTATATATATATAGACACACAGAGACGTGTGTGTATGTTTTAGGCGCGCCGGATTTGGAAACTTTTTGCGCAAGCGTGTATATAGAGTTACCCCTCAAAATGTAAACAAACTGTACCACTTCGCCCTCTATCACACTACGAGCGTATAGGAAGTTACACCTTTTTCGCAATAGTTTTCAACCATTGGACTGAATTTATTACTCTATATAACCTTTCAAAAAATATGAAAAAAGAACTAAACGAAATCAGAAGAAAAAGTTGCAAAGCACTAGTCGATTGTATATGTATAAAAAAAGCACATAAATAGAAAAATATTACGATATCCTAAAAGGCTTTTCTTTTGCCTCGATGTTTTTACCAAAATATTACGAGCAAAAGTTAGTTAGAGCCAATAATTAGACGTCAGCAAAACGCGTCTACGGAAAGGAAGGTGTTCAAGGGCGCTATAGAAATGGTGGAGCGAATGTTGTCCTCCATACAGGTGGAAGCTGATATTCCAACGGGAAAAAATAATTTATATATATATATATATATATATATATATATATACTACATATATATATATATATATATATATATATATATACATATATATATATATATATAATAAATTAAGATATATAAATATATATGAATATATATATATATAAATATATATATACATATATATGTATATATATATATATATATATATATATATATATATATATATATATATATATATATTTATATATATATTTATATATATGTGTATATGTATATATATATATATGAATATATATATATAATATATATATATATATATATATATATATATATATATATATACATATATATATATATATATATATATTATATATATATATATATATATATATATATATATATATATATATATATATATATATATATATATATATATGTATGTATGTATATGCACACACACACACACATATATATATATACATATATATATATATATATATATATATATATATATATATATATATATATATATACATATATATATATATATATATATATATATATATATATGTATATATATATATATATATATATATATATATATGTATATATATATATATATATATATATATATATATATATATATATATATATATATATATATATATATATATACATTTATACACACAGACGGAAAGGGATGAAGAATTGCAGCTAGGTTAGTCAGTAGTCATATCCCGGTTGATTTGTTTGCAATATGGAACTCAGAGGTAAAAAAAATATATATATATATTCTCAGTTAGAGAATAACATATACACAGAGAGTAAAATAACGTAGGGAGATTCTGATCCTACACTTGATAAAAAAGAACATGAACAAAACAAAGCATAAGCAACACGACGTTAAATATGAATTCTCTGGTGGTGTATGGCAACACCCAAGCCATATATCGCTGTTGATGGTGTTATTATTATTGATATTATCCTTACAATTACAGTTATTATTGCAATGTTATTATTAGTTTGATATTATTATTATACTCATAACAATAAAATCATAATCATTACAAGGGCTTAATGAAAGTAATTTTAAAGAAAATTAGTGATAGGACTAGAAAATTGATACTTTTGGGGGGATATTTTAAGGCTGATTAGAGTAGATCATATAAAGATAAAATATGATTTGATGGTGATTGACTATGCAAGATTCAAGAGTTAATAACACAGTTTCCTGAGTAGAGGTACAGCATTGAAGGTTTAGTATCCCTTAG
>BOPN01002996.1:47500-50000 GCA_017312705.2 Penaeus japonicus | reverse complement strand
CTTCTGCAGTGCTGTGGTCAGAGTCATATACATTAGTTTGGGATAGGTTGAAGGTCATTCAATGGGTCACTTTTAACTCTATTAACTCTGTACAGGTGAGCATTAATGTAATCTCTGATTTATATTGTGAAGACTCCAAACAATGCTTTTCTGGTTCGTTCCTGTGATCCCTGTTCATCTAAAACTACCATGTCACAACAGCCTGATTTAGTACTGAGATTAGTAACCCTCTTGACTCCTCCCCTTCAGGAAACCTTTTCTCAACCATGTCTAGCTCTTTGTGTCGTCTCCAGTTCTTTCTATTCCTTTCCTTTTATTTATTTTATTTATCTAGTACCTTTTATTCGCCTTTTAAACGTTCCTAGTAAGCTCTTGCTCCTTCTGTTTTTCCTCCCTGATGCTCTGCAACTTAATTAATCCTCTCTTCTCTTGTGGCTATTTTTAATCAAATGTCAAAGGAAGCTGTTCTCTCCCAATGCAACCACTCACCCCGTCACATCTTTCCCTCTATCTTTTTGCTCCGTTAGGGTACATGCATGTGTAGGTTGTTAACAATATCCTGGTCTCTAGAGTAACTTCCAAGTCAAGTTTTACCCGATCTATAATTCCTGTTCCATACCTTATGGTTTTAATTGGTATTTATTTCTTGCATTGCTTTACAGTATATAACCAGAATTCAACTTCAAACTTCAAACGCACATGCTCTGTCAGTAGCACTCTACCATCTAAAGATCCTATCTTTATGCAGTGAAATGCCTTCAGTCTCCCTCCTCCATTGCGAATTTCATGGTATTATAATGCATATATCCTTACACAAACCATTACGGACTCTTGATAGTATTTATCTGCATAGTTTTAATCTTCCTTTGTGTATATTCAAGTAATTACGTGAACAGAATAATATAAAACACTACTTACATCCCCTGAACAAAATCAATACAAGTTGGTAAGGTTTAAAATGTATATATATATATATATTGAGAAATGCTCTTATGCAGAGTTTATCCCCGTATTATACGCAGTGACCTCCGGGACTCACTGAATTTATCGCTTGTCTGAACTCATTAAGGCAGTACTTGAGACAATGGCTTAACATCAGAAGGAGATTTAATTCTGAATAGCTCCACTAATGAGCCTCTGGAACCTTTCTGGCAAATTACGAATGGCGTATTAACTAGAGCGAAACTAGAGTTTATAAGTAGCGAACGATCTCTGCGGTAATTTAGAAGGGAAGTTTAATTAAGGAGATGTCTTATTTTCGACTCCCGAAGCAACTACCAAAAATGCGAAAGTTCATAGAATTGGTTAAGAGTTGTCTAATATGTGTGAGAGACCAGCAACGATATATATTCATGCATTCATAACCGCGGGAGAGTGATAGTCCATCAGCCTATTTACATTCAAGTGTGTGTGTTTTTTTTCCCGCCTTTTTCTCTCTCTCTCTTTTTTCTTCCCAAAGGAACACCACATGGTTTGTTTTAAAAGAAAATACATTTGCTTTATCGCGGTCTAAGTAATCTTCGTTTGCTCGGGTTTTGCGAGCCGAGATTCTCATTATTAAGTCAATATTTGAAGAAATCGATACAAGCAGATGGTATTGCATAATACATATTTGATTTCTTGCAACGTTAGCAGAAGGAGGTTATATTGCAAGGATGGAGTCTAATATTTTTCTTGAGATATATAGACGCTTTGATATTAAGTTTGCGTATTGTTTCATGCAGTTTGACTAAGGATGATAGCCGTGATGTATGAAATAGACGAATGAATTGCATGGGGTGGTGAAGCTGCAAGTCGAGTATATAGAGACTGTATATATATATATATATATATATATATATATATATATATGTGTGTGTGTGTGTGTGTGTGTGTGTGTATCTATATCTATCTATCTATTATATATATATATATAGTGTGTATCTATATATATCTATATATTACATTATGTATATATGTATATATATATATATATATATATATACTATATATATACATATATATATATATATATATATATATATATATATATATTTACATATATACAATATATATACATATATATATATATATATATATATATATATATATATATATACATATATATATATGTATATATATATACATACACACACACACACACACACACACACACACACACACACACACACACACACACACACACACATACACACACACACACATATATATATATATATATATATATATATATATATATATATATATATATATATATGTATATATACATATATATATATATACATATATATATATATATATATGTGTGTGTGTGTGTGTGTGTGTGTGTGTGTGTGTGTGTGTGTGTGTGTGTGTGTGTGTGTGTGTGTGTGTGTGTGTGTGTGTGTGTAAATAGATATGCCTATACATAAAAGCGCAGCTAAAAGAAGTGAATATACTCTCATTTTGCTTTTAGTTTATCCTTCTACCTCCTTTACGTAAGCAGCTGGAACACCAAAAT
>BOPN01002996.1:37500-40000 GCA_017312705.2 Penaeus japonicus | reverse complement strand
TGTTGTTGTTTTGTTTTTATTATTATTATTATTGTCATCATCATTATTATCAGTTTTATTATCATTATCCTTTTTATCATCAATATTGTTATAATTATCATCATTATTATTATCGTTATCATCATCATCATAAGTATTTATTATCATCGCTATCATTCTTGTCACTATGATAATTATCATTGTTATCATTATCTTTACTGTCATTACTATAATTATCATTCTTTTAATTATCTCTATTACTATCAGCATTATCATTATTAACATTATCATTGCTGTTGTTGGTGTTGTTATCATTGTTATTGTTATTTAATGTGATCATCATTATCATCTCAGAGTCGTGATAGTGCAGCAGCAGACAACAGCTAGTTTTCAATGAGCTTACAGGTAATCAATCTCAGGGGCTCTATCTAGCATGAAAGCACCTACTAGAATATTCCTGATATTCCCAACAATACTGCCTTCTGGACACGTTCCACTCTAACCTGAACATAAAGGTCATGAACACACTCAACACACTTAAGATTATCGCCCGTAAAGCCTCAAACATTATGTGAATCGCTACCACTTTTCCGATATTTAACATACGACTTATCTTATCTCTCAGCAATTGATATCTTGCAATCTGCTCGTATCTTTTTTCTCTCGTATCTATTTTCTCGATTTTTTTTTCTTTTGAGTCATCATTAACATTAACATCTTTAATTGCTCCATTCGTTATTTTTGTTTCTCTTTTAATTTTTCTTTATCAACAGCTACTACATCCGGGTCTTCTTGCTTCAGCCAGTTAGTTAATCAATTGCACATTGAAAGCTCGCAAGATGAATTATGAATTATGATAATGATAATAATATCATTATGATATTATGATATCTCGCAAGATGAATTATGAATTATGATAATGATAATAATATCATAATGATAATAATATAATATGAATTATGAATTATGATAATGATAATAATATCAATAATAATTATAATGATAATAATAATAATGATAATAATAATAATAATGATAATATTTTTATTCAGTAATATTAATCTTTACACACATATATATATATATATAATTAATATTAATTTTTACAGTAATATAATATTTACATTCAGTAATCTTAATCACTCTTTCCGGGTCATATTCATAACCTAGCTTTCCAGTGGGCAGACCAGGTCACAGTGACGTTTGTTTGTTTGTATTCTTTCTGTGTTTGTTTACTAGATTCGCAAACTATGTGTCTATCAACTTGGAACGTGGTGTAGTTAGTTCTGGGAGTCTGTTCTTGAGTGCGTTATCATCATCATCATCATTATTTTAATTTTATTATTATCGTTATTATTATGATTCTAATACTAATGATAATCATAATGATAATAATAACAAAACATTCATATTGTTATTATCATCATTATTGTCATTATCATTATCATCATACTTCTTCTTATCATCATTATTGCTATCACATTATTATTATTATCATTATTATCATTATTATTATTTTTATTATTATCATCATCATTATAATTATTATTAATACTATTATTATTATCATCATCATCATCATCATCATTAGTAGTAGTAGTAGTATCATCATCATTATTATCATATCAATATTATCATTATTGTTTTTACTATCATTATCATTATTAATATTATCATCATAACCATTATCATCATCATCAATCATCATTACCATCATTATTATCATTATCATTTACACTATTACCATCACTGATATTATTACTAATATCATTATCATTATCATTGATGTCATTTTTCCTGATCTGTCAATTCACTTTTTATATATATCTATATTTTTTATTCTTATTTTATGCCTATGATTAAATTCAGCAATAGCATCACAACAATCATCATTAACATTAACATCATTAATGAATAGATTAAAACCATCCTTTGAACACTAGATACCAACACAAGTGTACCCGCAGCCTATGTCTATTACCATTACTAATTTTCCCTCTAATTATCCGTATACCTTGTTGTTAGCTAATTTTCAAAATGTTTGCATACCTGAAAAGCGGATAACGAACACAAATGTCATTTGAAATTTGATGGTATCAACGTATCGCGTGTGCAATGAAAATGCAATGTTGAATTAGCATGATGAATGTTCTCCAAAAGCATTAGCTTAATTTTGAAAAAAAAAAGTGTAATCTAAATCAACTTTTTTTTTTTTTTTTTTTTTTTTTTTTTAATAACGTTTCGTGAGTGTGACGCAAACTAGGTGATTAAATTAAGACATAAAATCTAGCTTCTTCAGGAATGCAAAAGGAAAATGTTGCAGGAGTCTTGCAGCAATGAAATGATAAGTATCCAGAAGCATTTTCTTTCAAAGCAACATCCGGGAGAGTTTTCATCAACATTCTGTTTTCATTCGATTCGTGTCGATCATTCTCTGATGTGTGACATTAGAAGCGCAGAAAAAAATAGATCCTTTTGGGATCATTGTAAGATAAATGTTTACTTTCAATATCACTCTTAA